>BLKR01003451.1:0-145191 GCA_011170035.1 Teleogryllus occipitalis | reverse complement strand
AAATGTGAAAGGTAAGTAACTGATGTTTTCAATCGATCAGTGGCATTTTCGTATTTTATTGTGAAAGAAAAAAGGAAATATCACTAGAATATTTAATCTAGTTTTTATAGAGACAAACAAAGCTCACTCGTAACTCACTTATGCGAGATAAACATTTGTTATTCTTTGTCCGTTCGGCTTCGTACTATAAAATCATTTATTGTTGGGGAAGATTTAACCCCATCTTCCAAAGACCATCAAATATCTAAATGAGAATTTAAAACGCCCCACATTTCCTGCAGGAAGGAAATGGAGTGGATAAAGTGAATGAAATGACAGAAGTAGTGGTTCCAATCTCTCTTCGCCCCCCTCCTCCCTCCCCCCTGCTCCTGCCCCACCAGCTGAACGTCGACGACAGTCGGGAATAAAGTTGTGCGCAGACGGAAAGGGGTCAGAGGGCGTCAGAAGGGCCGACTGAGCACAAGCAGAGGGAAGTACACAGGCAAGAAGGTGAGTAAGAAGGAGAATGGGTGAGAGCTCAAAAAGAAAAAGAGCAGTTCAGTTCTGGGAGGTAAACTCGAAAAAAATCAATCCCAAGGAAAAGGGTACTAAAGAGACGGAGGAGTCTAGAGCGAATGTTAGATAACTTGGAAAGGTTTTCGAATATCGTCATTATAAAGCGAAGTAACCACAATGAAAGTTAGATTAAATGAACTAAAGGCAAAGTTGGGAAGGTCCTCTGTGCCAAGGTACAGAGGAGACGTACAAAGGAGCCTTGTGGAGGTGATTAATATGTGGGAGAAGCAAAACGTTCTGTAAGTTGGGCGAGGAGGCCAAGGAATGCGGGGATAGAGGAACGGGAGCGATTCGAAGGCTGCAGCGAAAAGGAAGAGATGGAAAGAGAACGAGAGATGATGAAAAAACTGTGAAAGAACTGTTAGGACGAGCGTTAGAGAGGGAAACATAGAGAAGTTGATCGAGAATAATTCATTGATTGATGTTTTTCGTGTTTCCGAGCGCGTCAACGGCTTCGGTCATTAGTCCCGTTAGTGTAGTGCATGTTTTTCCAGGAATATGGCAGTGATCTTCCCCCGCTGGATGGCGAGATCCGGCACCGACCTACCGTCGGCTAGTGAGGTTCCCCCTAACCAGGACTCTCCTACCAGCAGGGCACCACCCCAGCCGGGACAAGCTCCCGACCGGTCTCCCGGAATATGTGATAGTGTGGTGCATGTTAGTGTAAGTGTGTGTGAGAGGGGAGAGGATAGGACAAGGAAGAGGAAGGACAGATCGCGCGCGATCCGTGGCCCGTATGGTAGGGTACTGCTCCGGCATTCGCCTGGTGTTGATCGGAGAAACCACGGAAAACTACCGATCAGAGCAGCCGGCCGCTAGAATTCTCCTCCAGACAGCGACTGAATTCGACTTAGCTAAAAAGCTAGTGTCGAAAATCCTGCCGCCATCAGGGCTCAAACCTACTCGAGAAGAGAAGTGCATAAAATATAAATTAAAGAATTAATTTTACTCAACAAAATGTTTGATGTAAATGTTCGGGCCCACAGCAGAGGAGAAAGTTTATGTAGAATCTTAGTGCTTGTGAGTTTCTTCCATCTGCTTCGCGGGGTTCGTTGGTTCGGAGCACTGCTAACGGCGTGCCGCGCCGTTGCGCACATGAACAGGAACGGATTCCAAGAAATGACAATGGCTACAACCGATGTAAACGAACCTTTGTTCTGGGAGGTTCCAGAACAAACTCAAATGTTCAGTAATGATTGGCAGGGGTCTAACCCCCTTTCTCATGCGCTCTCTGATCCTAATCTCGCGCCCCTTCAGTCGCTTGGTAAAAATGTTAATCGTAGAAAGAATCTCTTGCGGGCAGCATGTAAGCGACCCCAGCTCCGTGTAGCGCTGTTACACGTAATATTGTTAAATTGTCACACGTAAATTGTTACGCGTAATATTGTTAATATTGTCTCGTGTAGAACGATTAGCCATTATCGAGCATTAAATTAGTATTGTTAACTTCATGTGTAATTATTTCAACTGCCACGAGTCGACATAAGAATCTGTTGCGGGCAGCACTTAAGCGCCTTCAGCTCCGTGTAGCGCTCATACACGTAAAATGGTTGAAGTCTCGTGTAGAGCGATTAGCCATTACCGAGCACCTAATTAGTACTATCAACTGTTTATCACTATTTCAAGTATAATTATGTGAACTGCCATGCGTTTGATAATTAATGTTTGTTATTAACTATACCTGTGTAAAACAAACTGTAAGTGATAAGTGACCAAATATTAAATTATTGTGCAAAGTGAAACCACGCCTTATTGACAGATGATTCTTACTGCTAAATTTCCATGAACTGAACTATCGAACCGTGCAGACAGAAATGTACAAAATACATCAAATACAGTCCACTTCTCCGTACATACAAACCGGCCCGTTCAGTAAATATCAATAAAATGAAGAGATAATTTAGGGTATATAAAAAGTCTTATCATCAAACAATAAGTTACTCCCAACAGGTTAAAAAAGAAAAATAACACGAACTAATTTAGTGATTATTTCTAAATCCCATAAAAGTCTAAAAATTTATTTCAATATTTCCCAAAACTTAAACAACATGCATTCAAATATTTAAAAAAACTAAAAAATGGAGTAAAAGTTACCATGCATGCTAAAAAGGTGCTAGGAAAAATAATACAATTTTTCTGCAATCATGACCCCAAGGGCAGTCAGAATGGGGAAATCCGAGGAGCAAAAAAAGAGAAAAGCACCCAGGCTAATAGAGCGCACGGACGACAGTCTCGAGCGGTGCGCTCTAGATGAGAGCAAATGCTATGCGGCAATCCAGGCGAAGGCTCAGACTGCACGGGGGCGAAGGCTACGGACGATGGTTGGGAAGGGGGCTGCATTCCCGAACGCAGCACCCGTTGGCTGCTTTACGAGCCCCCGCGCGCCGTCGCGTCGCGACGCCGGGCGTCGCCGGAGCGCCCCACGGAGCATCCACCCAAGTCCCCGCCTGACCCCGCCCCCACCTACGCCTTCCCTGCCGCGTCAACTGGACCCTGCGCCTCCGATTCTGCACTTCCCTGCGACCACGCCCCCAACTCCGCCATCGGCGCCTCGGCTTTCCTCTTTGCTACCACCGTCCTTGCCTCTCCCCACATCCTCTCTCCCATCTTCCGCCTGATTACTCTCCACATCTGCCTCTTTCCCCTTCCATCCCCCTCCTCTCCCGTCATCCTCGTCCCCGCCTCCGCCCCTCCTCTGCCTCGCCTTCCTTTCTCTTTTTACCATCGTCCCACTCTCGCCGCTGTCATCGCTTCCTTCGCAGTGGCCGCATTCGCTCACGTCTCCGACTTCGCCGCCACCTCTTCCGTCTGGGACTCCGCCTCCCCCTCCGCCATCGCCATCGCCAACGCCATCGCCATCGCCTTCGCCTCCGCCATCGCCTTCGCCTTCGCCTCCGCCATCGCCTTCGCCTCCGCCATCGCTTCCACCATCATCTTCGCCATCGCCTCCGCCTCCACTATCGCCTCCGCCTCTGCCTCCGCCATTGCCTTGGCCGCGCCCGCGTCAGCGCAGTCGCCGCGTGCGTTTACGCCCCCGGACGCAGAGGCACTCAGATGCGGATGCCACTCGCGTCCGCTGCCATTCTGCGAGGTCAAGGTCGCTCGTTGCGCTCGTTGAGGAATGTTTTCGCGACGGCGATGCTGCTCATAACAATTTGTATAAGAAAATGTTGGAACTGCATCAAGAAATTGAAATGCACATTGATTAGAGGTAATACAGTTCTAATGAAAAGGGTTGAACAAAATATGTTATCTTAACAGAAAAGTATACTTTGTGTAAATACATTCTGTGCGTCTGCTATACTTTCAATCATTAACTAACTTTACGTGATCATTCTATTCCAGAATATGGGGCAATTTTCTTTTTTAAGTAATTCTTAATACATCAACATCGAAAATACTTATCGTTATTGAAAAAAATTATCCCTTGATTAGTGTTTCGTAATAGAATGCTTTATATAATAATGTTTATGAAGAGTCGTTAATTAGCTTCTAAATTGATCATGTGTAAATGTTTACCGGCACAAAAAACATATTCAAAAAACAAAGTGATCAAATCCAATAATTAAGATATCTTATTACATTAATTTTTTAAACAGTATATTGACGATTTAAATAGCTATGCATTCTAGTATCCAGGACTTGATTTCTGGCGAAAAGAATGGAGTTCCGGTACCTCGAAAACAAGGATAGAATTATATTATAACTACTTGAATGTGGTGTCGCCGACGCCGACGCGTAAACAGTTTTAAAAGTAATTTCATATGTTGAAAATTTCTTTCATTCTTCATTTCTTTCATGCATAGCTTTGTTCAAATATGTTCTTACAGTAACAGTCATTGGCCCCGACAATGAATCGTAGTTGCTGATAATATTATACTCCCCTTCAAAAATTTCCAACATCTAATGGCATTGTATGTTATATCCATGCGGGATATGAACTGGTAATATTGCAATTTCAAAATTATAATCGTCGTAAAAAATACTTGGAAGGTATTGATGTGTAATGAACCGTCCTCCTCATATCTATAAGACAACTATAATCGCCCCTCGTTAGGCGCACCAAAATATGTAATGAACCACTACCTGCTCTAGATCAACTATCTATGTATTTAAAAAAATAAGGTATTTTGCCATGGCTTCGTTTAGAGCTTCTACTTAACCGATTGTAGTATTTTTTCCTTTAAATGAAAGAATGTGATCCCTAGATGTGTTATCAGATATTGTTTGTGTTGATTCACAAACATTTAGTGTGTAAATTAATTAATTAAATATTTCTTTAATAGTACGCTTATCAATAGTCAATTGTTTTCATCCAAAGGGTGGCTGTTTCAAAATCGATATATATGAGTCGATAGATGCTTCATGGTGGCGCTGTTTGATGTTTTGTTTTGATTGTTGAGATTTGTTTACAATTCATCAAGGTTTTGTTTCAGTGTAATTATTGCATTGTGGCGTTGACAGTTTGCATGTATTTGCTTTTGTGGTGAATTTTGTAGAGAACATTCGGACAGTGTGTTTTGCTCGGTTGTACTGAAGTAGTGAAGTTGTTCACAGGTTATGTCGAATTCCGAATCGTTCCCCACGCGTCCCAAAAGACGCAAACGTACATTAACTGGACGCAGGGAAAGAGAAAGTCAGCGTAAGTGTCGTGATAGTGAGGTCATTTCGTTTTCTGCTGGGTCGTTGTCTATGAAATGTCAGTTTTGTTCTGCTTTGCACTTCGCATGTGAGAGAAATTCTGCAAACGATTTACTCTGTGTTGCTTAAATGGGAAAATAAGTTTACCTTCAGGCGATATGCCAGAAGAAATAAAAATTGTATATAGGACATGATGACACATCAAAAAACTTTAGAAATAATATCCGTCAGTATAATAGTGCTCTTTCTTTTGTGCAATTTTGCACCGATATTGCATTGCCACCTGCCCATGTGTGACCATCCGTTTTGCCGAGGTCTCGGAAAACGGAGCACATCAATATTCAAGAATAAGATAAGCTGTTTGAACGCGCGCCAACGCGCATGAATACAATCCGAAAATGGAAACTACGAACTATATCCGTAAGAGAGCGTCTCGGTAGTGTATGCGACACCGGTAGTCGGGAGAAAGAAAGCTTTCTTTTCTGAAGTAACAGCTGGAGAGTGAGGACCTACCGATCACGAGAAGGCGGCACCTCGTACTGCTACGGACTTCAGGACTGCATCTACGATAAAAACTCTTCAAGACATTCGAGGAGGTAATTATCATATTACAATGCATTAAAACAATTCATCAGGAAAAGGATGAAAGTATAAGTGACGCATTTAAAATCTTTGTAAGAGAGAGGAGTGTGAATAGCATGAAACTAACGAGGCCATTCATTTCTTTTCTTTGCAGTTTTTTATTTTTATATTTATTCTTCTTATACAATAGACTCAGTTGTCGTATTGTAGATTCTTTTAAATATGGAATTAAAAGCTAGTTACATTCTATAAAAGAATACGAAAAGAGTATCAACGGAAAACGAGACGGAGGCCACATCGTGAGTTGAACAACGGTACTGGAAAGGGGCGACCGTGCGGTTCTGCAGAGGGGCGGCTTTGCTCCCGACCGAGCTGCAAGGACAAGGACATCGAGCGATTGGAAGAGTCGACGCCGCAGATTTCTCTACGCCGTGAGAAGACACAGTAAGGTCGTGCCAACTTGAACAATTTGTAGATATTAGAAGGAATAATTTGTTTCGGAAAGAAAGTATTAGTACAGGTTCTTTATACCGATATTCTGTGAAAAATAGAATCAATCTTTTCTTTCAAGAAAAACTTAGCTAATTGTAAAGTTGCAACTAGGAAATTTACGACTGGAATGATTAGGCAAAGTTTTAAGTATTCTTTGAAATTGATTTAAATGAGAGAAAGGAAACAGTGTAGTTAATTATTAAGAGTGTAAGTTGTTTTCTTTTTTTCAGCAAGACAAAATTCTTGTATATGTAAAGTGTTTTATGTTTATTTACTGTAACAGCAATTTAATTAGAATATACTTAAGTAAGTGGAAAGTGATTCGACTTGAGTTTCTGTGTAAGTGCATTCAATCCACAACGGCCCACATGACCCTGATCCCCGCTATTCTAATTGTATTTTTTTATTTTGCGCCCACCTTGAAAACCCATTCTGAGCTAGCCGGCTGAGGGGTGGGTCGCACATGGGCCATACGTGTTCAAAATCTTGGGAACTCACATCACAGAATATCTTCGTTATACCCTGAAGATCCAAACAATGCAACGTATTGTGAACATTAGTCTAGTCACAGTATTTTACATTTATCTCAGATCTCACCGTCAAATTTTGACGGGTTTTCACTAGTAATCTTTATAATCGCCCGGCGCTATAACGCAAAAATAATAACCAAAACCCGCTCTTATCAATTGCCCTGGTTATACTCAGCTTCCACCTCCAAGGTTGCCCGTCGACTAGCTGCCCCCCCAGAACTTCCGATATTTTCTTACTTACACATAAAATCTGGGTGTGAGGTTGTGGCTGACCTGTACAGGATCTAACAACTATTCGGACACGTGGGCGTAGGTCATTAACTAGCTACATGTAACAATTAAACTACGTTCGTTTAATTTAATGTCGAACCAAGTGATGTTCGCCATTTATTTTCTGTACTTCCTGTGCTAGTCGTTATTTCAGTTAAAATATATATATATATATATATATATATATATATATATATATATATATATATACACAAACTGGGGTCGTTGCTCTCCCATGACTCACATAAAACTCTTAACGACAAACAAAATAAACACATAAACACATCAACGATATACCCTTAAATTACATGACACAAAATCCAAAATAACCTCGCAGTTGATGCGACTATAAATAAATTTTTAAAAAATCCAAAATATTTCCATTCATACTGACAATTATAAATAAACTCATTCACACCCGAATGCGCATTCTGCCTGTATATCTATTGACTCTATTTTACTTTAAGTCAGAACTTGATCTTGTACAGAAGCTAATTTTAATCTTTCTTCTCCTTCAAAATGTGAATTTCATAACAAAAAAAACAAAGTTTCATAACTTCCCTTTTGCCGAAAACGCTGTAATCCGCAGCAAACCATTGTTGCGCGCCGTCCTCGATGTATATTACGCAGCATCCTCCAAATCCATCCTCCCGCAGCATTTCTCCATCCCCACACATTACCAAAATTTTCTTGAACTCGCTAATATCTTCTTAGCATGTCCTTTCATTCCCCTATCATCCTATTTCCATTACGCAACTAATAACGCGATTATCTGTCTATCGCGTGCTACATTTCCTCCAAAATGTCCTATTGTTGAATATACTGCGACACATAAAATATTTCCGCGTTACGCATTGTTATTACGAACATCATTGCCTAAACTCACTATATCCATTCATGTTCACCGTGTTTCTCGCACAATCTATATATTTAAAAAAATAAGGTATTTTGCCATGGCTTCGTTTAGAGCTTCTACTGAACCGATTGTAGTATTTTTCCCTTTAAATGAAAGAATGTGATCCCTAGATGTGTTATCAGATATTGTTTGTGTTGATTCACAAACATTTAGTGTGTAAATTAATTAATTAAATATTTCTTTAATAGTACGCTTATCAATAGTCAGTTGTTTTCTTCCAAATGGTGGCTGTTTCAAAATCGATATATATGAATCGATAGATGTCCACGCTGCTTTATGGTGGCGCTGCTTGATGTTTTGTTTTGATTGTTGAGATTTGTTTACAATTCATCAAGTTTTGTTTCAGTGTAATTATTGCATTGTGGCGTTGACAATTTGCATGTATTTGCTTTTGTGGTGTATTTTGTAGAGAACATTCGGACAGTGTGTTTTGCTCGGTTGTACTAAAGTAGTGAAGTTGTTCACAGGTTATGTCGAATTCCGAATCGTTGCCCACGCGCCCCAAAAGACGCAAATGTACATTAAGGGGATGCAGGGAAAGAGAAAGTCAGCGTGTGTCGTGATAGTGAGGTCATTTCGCTTTCTGATGGGTCGTTGTCTATGAAATGTCAGTTTTGTTCTGCTTTGCACTTCGCATGTGAGAGAAATTCTGCAAACGAGTTTACTCTGTGTTGCTTAAATAGGAAAATAAGTTTACCTTCGAGTAATATGCCAGAAGAAATCAAACAGTTGTTTATAGGAGATGATGACTCATCAAAAAACGTTAGAAATAATATCCGTCAGTATAATAGTCCTCTTTCTTTTGTGTCATTTGGCGCCGATATTGCATTGCCACCTGCCCATGGGCCATACGTGTTCAAAATCTTGGGAACTCACATCACAGAATATCTTCGTTATAATCTGAAGATCAAAACAATGCAATGTATTGTGAACATTAGTATGAGCTCAGTATTTTACATTTATCTCAGATCTCACCGTCAAATTTGGACGGGTTTTCACTAGTTGCATACTAAAATTTTTATCTTTTTTCGGAGCGTTCTTCCCCACGTCTGACTTCAAGCTTGCCACGCATCATCTTCTTGTCATTGTTGCGTTGTGTCTTCAACTTTTTTTTTCTGGAACATTTACCGATCGCTTACGTGTCTTTACCAAAAATATCATACCATTTTACTTAATTCTGTCCTTTCCAGGCTATTTCTCTTTATTACTACTTTTAATTATCAATTTATATCTTATTACTATTTCTTATACGATCTCCTCATGTTTATTAACGCCAAAATTGCTTTATTTCCGTCGCTCGCGACGCATCATTGTTCTCTCGTAAAAATTCCAAATATACAATTTCAATTGGCATCTCTACTGCAGCTCCTCGATATTTTTCAGAGTTGCGAGTAATGTCATAATTTTCCGCGTGATTTTCTTTGTTAATCCCGAAAGTTTCATTTCAATCGCTTTACGCGTTCTCTTAATTTTTAGGAAAAACCGCTTCTTTACATTACCTTTCTTATGATAACAATGGCTGTAAAAATCTCTAGTTATATCGTCTAAAGTGTACTTTCAAAATCACTCATATCTTTTAAACCCCTGATGCGATTCGCTTCGGATAACTTTTGAAATGTTCCTCTAAATGAATGCTATTGATTCGTACTGTCCAAATCGGGATTTTGTGCGTCTTCTTTAATTTATAAAAAAATTATTAGTGCGCGACACCGCTTTCTTCTGTTTTTCCATCTCCTACTCATGCCATTCCTTGTTATGTTTGTTCTTTGCATCTAAATTGTTCGTGGGGATCTTAGATTGTTACAGATGATGCGAATAGAGTTTAGTTCAGCTACATTTTTACGATTTTTGCTAAAACGCACAATTATGCATAAAGATCACCTGTATGCTGTTCTTCTGGGTTATTCTCTAATCATAAAATAAAATAATTTTCAATTAGTTCCGAAAATTCTCTAGCAAAATCTTTTACGTCTACAGTTCATTCTTTCCCGAAATTTTTCTGTTCCTATTTTTTGTAGAGATTAAAACTCAACAAACTCAGTCTAATTTTTGGTTACTTCCACTTCTGCAATTGCTCTATTAATCGTTTCGTATGCAAATTTATATAAACATTAAAAACCGACTGCTTCGTATGTAAATAGGGTGTTAGTTAAGTTTAATAAGAATAAGTTCTGAGTCACATTCTGGGTCACATTTGAAAATCAGCATTTGCACATTTATGGACGTAAAAGTGAGAAGTCGAACGTTCATTCTTTCTCGAACATTACTCACAGTTCGTTTTCTCCGTATACACTGAACATTTATTTAAATTTAATAAGTTCCAAGGCAATACTGTTCGTAGGTTTTTGCAAATTTATTTAAAAAAATATAGGGACAACACCTCACCAATACCTCGCGTAACAAACCCAAACCATCTTTCGCACAATACGCCTTATGGATAAAACGTAAAATGAAATAGGCCGCGCGATTTACTCTTTTGTTCAAAGTAACGTCACTTGTTCTCTTAAAGATGTCAACATCAGTGTTGCAAACGCAGAGAAAGAAAATTATGGCGTATTGAGCGAATAATCCTTTTGGGTACTGGAGTTTAATCAAAACCACCTACATAGATCTATTTAGGTGGCGTTTTATTTAATTTCGGTACACTCGTTAAGATCGCTGCGCCAAAACACACAAAAACAGTTTTTTGGAAATTTCTTTGAATCTTCTGACGGGATCCGAAAACAAATTATCAGTTTCCCATTAGGAGATTGTGATTGCGTTTGTAATTGTAATTGTGAATTGTGATTGTAAATTCGCATGACACTTTATATGTCTCGATTGGTGCATGGAAAGTGGTCTAGCTGTGAGTGATATTCAGATTCGCACATCCGAACACCTGCTCACTCGGGAGATACTCAAATAGGGATTAAAAATATGCAACTATTTCTAATAAATGTATGTACAAAAATAGCCCGGAGAGGCTGTAATGAGCCATCTATTGTTCTGTTCTCTTTTTTGACATTGTTCGTTAAAATACAGTTTGTCATTCTCGCTCTGACTGGCCACCGGTGACCGTTGTGTGTCGTGTGTCGTGGCCGCTGCACACGCTCCGGCGTTGGGTCGCTCAGTCCGGAGCTAGCGGTCCAAACTGCAGCAGCTTCGACCTCCGCGCTCCGTACTCGTCCTTTCGGAAATCAGAATGAGAGGGTTTCCTCACGGGCACTTCTACCAAAGATCGTCATTTGTTTGTTTCCTGGAAACGGCGAGGGGTCGAGATGGCGCCGTCGTTCACAGTTCACGGCGGTGGCCACGCGGGGCATTCAAATCCCTAGGTCTCTTGCCGCGCTTCCGCGCCACGATGTGGTATGTCACAGTATCATAACTCCTAATTGTATTTGTAAGAGCTTAGAAACCCATATTTCATCTATTCCATTCAGTCTTACTAAGTACGTTGGCCATTCTATAATTAAAGAGACAAATTGGTCTGGAGAAAAAAGCTCTTGGTAGGACAAGTTTGGTAATTTTAGGACTTTAAGTTGGCATCACTGGAATGAGGCCTGACCACCTGGAGAATAATCATTGTTGTGTTCACCACCTCTGAACAGGTAAAGCCAACCATGAGATAGAGAGAGAGAGAGAGAGAGAGAGAGAGAGAGAGAGAGAGATGGATAGAGATAGAGATAGAGAGAGAGAGATAGTGAGAGATAGATAGATAGATAGAGATAGAGAGAGAGAGAGAGAGAGAGAGAGAGAGAGAGAGAGAGAGAGACGTCGTGGATCTCAAAGGAGAGGTGTGATTCTCAAGCAAGACAATGCACGTTCACACACTGCTCAGAAAACCCGTGAAACCATCGACAAAAGAAGTTGGGAGATACTGCTTCATCCCCTTTACAGCCCGGATTTAGCACCATCTGATTTCCATTTGTTTGGTCTACTGAAGGTGGCATTACGTGGGAAGAAGTTCGAGGATAACGAGGAGGTGAAAAAATTTGTGGGAAATGGGTTTAAACACCAAGATAAAAAGTTATTTGCAGCGGATATAAAAAAGCTGGTAACTCATTAGGACAAGTGCATTAATGTTTGTGAAAATTGAATTGAAAAATAGGAAAAATCCTGTTGTCCAAAAATAAACCTTTATTACTCCAGACCAATTTACCTCTTTAATTATTGATTACGGATGAAAGAGTTGCATCTACAGGTCGTTCTGACATCGATTTAATTTGATTTATTTCGACAAAGAACACTAAAAACAGTATGCGACGTATGGGAGAGAAGTACAAAAGTTAAAAATGAATAATTAATTTTGTAGGAAGGAAAGTCCGAAGATGTGATTAAGAATTGCTATCGTATGTGCCAGTACAAGAGAAAGCAATGTTCATTTAACGAGTGCGAAAATGATGCCGTAAATTTGGGCGAATGATTGTGAATGCCAGGCAGTGCTATGAAAGGCCATCCTTCAATATTTGAGGATGTTGACAAGTCAAAAGAGAAACAGGAGCGGATGAACAGGCTTGCCACGCAAAAGCTGTTGGACATTTGAAAAATGTGCGTTTGATTACCCTTTGGCAAGTTTAGTGCATGACAGCAGAGAATGGATCAAAGGAGCAGAAAGCCACTTTGTAGTCATCAAAATCTCACAGACAATTGAGGTATAATAAATGACTGTCACAAATATTTGAACAAATTTGATGATTTTACATATTATAAACAGTACGACACTTATTGTTAGTACATCATGAAAGCTGACAGAATCTTACTTTCTGATTCTCATACACGCTTTTTTGTAAACAAAAAATTATGCTCATTATATCAGTAAAGATATGTGCCCATTCTCATCTTGCAAAATCTGAACATCGCATAATATCCAGATTCAATTTTTTTGGTGAAACATCAAGTTTCTTTTAATGGTTTTACGAATGGGTACTGAATTCACAAGAAATTACACCTATTAAGAGTTATCAAGTTCATGGCCAATTTCTTTGCTCCGTAATTACTTATTCTCACTGAATACACATTTGTTTAAACAGTGTTTGTTTAATAGTTGCAAACCTGTTATAAACATTCATAAAATGATGGATTAAATGGGTGATTTTCAAATATTTTAATTTTTTTCATGTAGTGTTAGATTTTCTAAATAAATTAACAACAATTTATACTTTTTTAATCTGAAATCATCTCTGCCGTTTCTAGAAAATACTTCACACTTATTCAAAAGTGTATAATTTATTTTTTGGGAAAACTCGCTTACAAATTGCGTGACTCAGTTCAACAGACATTTGCAGCCGTTTCTTCTCTTTTATGTTCTCTCAAGTTCAAGAGAAGCCATTGAGAGTAGGTAACTCTTTCATGACGTCAAATGTTTAAACGACACTACAATACACAAGAGGCGTTGCAATATACAACACGCATTTTATGACATCCGAATTTAGAAAGGACGAAGAAAAAGCAACGTAACAAACCCAATGCGCCGTTTGCCTGCATTTCTAGACCCAGTAGACAGAGATATTTATAGGAACAGACATTAATCGGCCACGAGGACATGGCGAGACTAAATTACGCCCAGGCCACGTGGAACATGCCTGCATGTAACTACGTTATGTTCTTCGTTTTGCTTTGAAATCGTACTACAACGGGCTTTGGCCGATTCGAAAAGAAAGGTCGTTATTTTGAGACTCGACCAAACACGTTCATTTCTTAGTAAATTTTGACTAATAATCCAATACTCAACAACCGTATTTGTGAACGTGTATTGTGAATGCCACTATCGTGCAAAACTTGGTTTATTCAATATAATATTTTAATTACTTTATTAAACAAGAATTATTTTGTGTGTCTCATCTAAACAATTTGATAACTTATTTGTAATAGGATTACGAATAGGAGGGTAACAAGAAAGATACGCATGAGATTTTGTTTTTCTTTAATTTCATAGCATCGAAATGTGTACACAGGTGAAAATTTTATTCACTATACAACTTTAATCGACATAAAAATATGTATATTTCTTAATTTCCTGATTTTCATTGATCTCTTTCATTTTTCATTGATCCTGTTTTTCATTGATCTCCTAATACAATTCTTCACGAATCTTGGTCTCTACGACCATTACGAATATTGATCTCTTTCGTATTAAAAGTGGTTGACAAGGGACAATTTATGCTTTATAATTCATCAAATTATCTTTTTTAACATTTTGGTTTAACTGAAATTTATTTATGAAAGTTAATTCTCTGAGAGGGAACACGCGTTATTCGCCTCTGCAGCGTGGAAACTGGTCATCACATGCGACAAGTGACGGGCGAACACAGACCCCAGCCCGGATGCACGAAGCGGTTCTTTTCATCTCATGATGACGCGTACTTCCGGTCAGGCCCCGCGTCACCACAAGGCAAATACGCATCTCGTGAACAACGCTTTGCAAATAAACCGCCGGAAATGCACAGCTCGAAAGATGTCGAACGACGGACCTTCAACAAGATGAAGACGTGAGTCTCGTCTTTTTGTGCCTTCGGTATGAAGATCTGCAGTATACAGTCACGGCCTTTGTAGTTCGGTCAGCAATCTTGTTCAGATCACGTTGACTAGAATAAATATACCGCAGGCTAAACTAAGATTAGTACAACAATACGGCAAAATATTAGTTTGCCCAGTTAGTTTATAATGTTCTTCATTGCATGAGAACATGTTTCGTAAACGAGCGAGTTTTCAAATTTGTACTAACCCAATAAAAGCAACATTATATACGAGTTGTATACGCTATTCTTTTGTGTAGCAGCATTATATATTTTTATGAAAATTAACTTAATTTTGGGGAAAATCTTTCTGGTGACGACTCGAGTATTTGACATCTGTGTGAGAGAACGGTGGACGGCTATTCCGTTCTCTGTATCTCCCCAAGATTTTCTCGTTGTGATTGGTTGAATGTGTGATGACGCAATCATTCATGCCGGAAAATCTAATACGTCATCATTTGTGCCGTAAAATACTCTTTTATGAATGACTTCTTGCAACAGGAAATGTCGTTTATAGTGCTGGTATAAAAAATACTTTTTACTGATTTATTAAAGAAGAAGTTTTATTGATAAAATATTATTGTCACTTTATTTTTTATTTCGCTTCATTTTAGTTTGCTGAAAACATTTTCCCATTTTGTCTATGATCGAAGTGTTCTGTTTACTCCCCAGTACACTTAAGGTTTTTAGTAGGTAGTGAGTAGTAAGGCTTAAGAAAGCCTATGGTGAAATATTTTAACAAAAAATACCTTGAATCGAGATTTTTTCTGTACTGCACGGTGAAGACACCAATCCTTAGACAAAGAAAGTTTTCCAGCACCTGTCAATCTTGTCACTACCTAAAAATTTAACTAACGATCTTGACACATTCTGCTACGTGCGAAGGAATATTACTATTTCCCTTCTTTGTGTAATAAAAATGTTTTCATAATAACGGCGGCGCTAGCGCCGGCGGCGCTAGCCGAATTCATTTACTACGCTCCGTGAAGTCACGAAGGTTAAGCGCACTCGAGACTCGCGGGTTCCTGGTTGGGTGACCGGCCAGGAACCCCGGGATCTAACGGCGTCGAGCCCCTGGCCGAAGGGATAAAAGGCACTGACTGACTGCGACCTGACGAGACTTGACAAATATAGTAATTATTCAATGTAATAATTACACGGTAACGGAGGATTACTCCTGAAATAAAGCACATTAATGGAGGATTACTCCCCAGTGCAAAGCGCTCAACATCCCTTAAGGGGCTTGGAGACGCGTTGCGTCAAGTTGTAGACGCAACACATTTTTTTTTAATTTAAAAAATAAAATAAAAAATCATTTTGTTCAAATGGAATGCATTTCTCTTGTTCCTGAAATGCTGGAAGAGTCGAATATAAAAGAGACAACCTAGTCGAAATTATTGAAGTATCACGAATTAGAGAGGTCCTGTGAATCTTATTTGCCCCCCGTTCCAAGACACGTCGCCTTCAGCTCTAGCCCTCTCTGCCGTTCTCTGAAGAGAGCGGTCGGGAATGTCTCTCCGCACGGAAGCAAAGTTCGAAGATGAAGCAGCCACATGGACAGATATGAAGACACACGCGGGGACCCGGGAAGGGAACTGAGTTATCATGAATAAATCATGGCGGCTGTAATGGAGGAGGGGCATCTGCAGGGCCCCGCTGCGACGCATTCCGAGGCCACGAACTGGCACAAGGAGCGAAGCATCGGGGCGGCGTCAAAGATAAAGGCCCTGAGAAGTCACACGGATATCGCCAGCCAGGAAGAGGAAGATGCGGAAGGAAAAGGAGAAAAGGGTGGAAAATAATCTCGAATCAGAAAAGGCGAAGGATATCCAGAAAAATGAAGGACATGGCCGCATCGATGAGAGGGATAAGGGTTTGGGAGAGGGGAATTCAGCAACGGCAGAGGCAAACGTGTTGAGCTGGATAACAAGGGTGTGAGGTTATCTGGAGTTTGGAGGATTCAATGGGGCACAAGAGAGCAGCCTGGTCCGTCGGGAACGAGAGAATTTGAAGGCGGAAGAGGATATTTGGCAAAACAGACTTCTGACTATACTGAGTAGAACTAGGCCGACTGCAGATTATGAGAAAGTGTATGAGAGAAGAGCAGAGCCGAAGGGAAGTAATATATGAAAAGATGGTCATTGAGGAGACGAACCATGATGAGTAATTAAAACTTTTGCGCTGATAAAATTAATTTAAGCGTAGGCATGCGAAATGGGTACGACACAAGGTGACAGCTTTATCGAAAAAAATGGCAGCGAATTTGCCTAAACATCTGGCACGTTGTGTGGATGCAAACACAGAAGTAGCACATTTGAAGTTTTAATAAACAAATTGCAGCAATATGTGGTATTTTGGAGGGTTATACATTTGTTCTATATTGAGGTATCTCGCTAATGGCGTGTTATCTACAATCACATTTTTTTAGAATTAATAAAATGCATTAAGAAAGAATAAAATGAGGATAATCTTGCTATTTTCTTTGAGTCTCTACTCATTTCAACCCTGGAGATGACCTGCGGGATGAAGATGGTGAGATCCGGTTTCGACCTAAAACATTGATTGCGGAATATTTCCCTCTCAGGTATCTATCCGTGCGTGACCTCTCTGTAACCGGAAGAAGTTCTAAGCTACCGACTCTTGTTCTGACATGAGTAGTAGTGTAATGAACATGAGTGTACGTATGTGCAAGTAAGAGGAGAAGGTAAAACTAAGAAATGGAAGAAAATATCATTCACGGTCCTTGACCTGTTTGTTAGAGTACTGTTCCGGCATTCTCCTCCAGACAGTTGCTGAGCCGATCTAGCTGTAAGTGTCGAAAACCCTGCCAGCGTCGGGATTCGAACCCAAGGATCTCCCGGTCAGAGCCACTCCAGGGACAGCAGCAATGCTGCCTCTGAGCAAATTAGCCTCTCCCATTTCTCCGAAAAGATAATTTCACAATTAGGAATTACCTCATAATTAAATAAATGTTCATTTGGACATCAATTAATTTTATAAAAGTGTCTCATCTAAATTTTTGTTTTACCCGCTTTTGAAATTGATACATCACAGAACATTCTACAGTACATCCCATCGTAACTGACACAAAGTCTTTCGCGGTCAGAACGATTGCAATAGTTCCCATGTAACTCGCTACATGAAGCATCCGCAGCGACCAAGGCGAAGGATGAAAACGCCAGCAGAGAGATGCGCTGGGAAGTCGGGGCAAGTGACCCGGCGAGCGAGGCGCAGCCTGGCGGGCGGCGATGGCGAAGGGGGAGGAGGAGGAAGGAGGAGCGCCGCGAATTCCGGGGCAAGCGCCGCCGGCAGCCCCCCCCCCCTCCGAATTAGCATGCAGAAACGCCCCCCGCGAATTCCTCCGCGGGCCACGGCGGGTGTTATTGTGCCGACGAGTTAAGCGGGGATTGTAGGCGCAGGCCCGCCACACGCCACCGAGCTGTCCGTGCAGGGCTGCAGACGTAATACAAAGATACTCTGTCAGGACGTGGTCGCAAACGAAACTGGCGTGAGTTTTTTTTTTTTGCTTAAAAACAAATGGCGCGAAAGACAGAGCGATGGAAAATTTAGACTCTCATCAGAGCAGAGGTCTGTTTGTATAAGCTTTGCCGGCGCTTGTATTCATTAACGGTAAGAAAAAGTGAGGGGCAACTTTTTCAAGTGAAAACATCCCCTCTTTTTCCGGCAAAGTAAAGAACAAGTTTCTGAAGCAATTGCAAGAAGAGTTTTATTTCAGTTGTCTTGAATAGGGAAACATTGTATTTCTGTTATTTATTCATTGCTGTACACTTTGCTAGACGAGTTCTCCTCTTGTCCATTTACGCTCCTTCCACAGAGTGCAATATGCGTGAAACGGTCTCCTCAACTCATATCGTGCCCAGAGTTTGCAGTCATCCCGTTCCTTCCTTCACGTCCCACTTCCCTCGCTGCACGCCATCAACGCTGCGTCACTCCTCCATTCGCAAGCCCTCGCCCTTCGACAAGCACCCTCACCGCACCCGCAGACCCCTGCTTCGACGAGTCGGCTCTCGTGTTCACAACAGTCGTCGTCGCGTACGACCGCGCCCGCGTCCACTTGCCTAATCTCTCCTGTCCGGCGACCTTTACAACCCGGCGCCCTCTTCAGCGACAGTGACAGTGCGAGGCTGGGGAGGCAAGTGGCGGGGCGGGGGGTGCGCGTTCAAGGTCAGGCGGCGAGCGCTATTGCGCAATTAATGCGCGGATCGCCCTCCGGGAGCGCGCACGTCGGGCTGGCCGTGTAAGGCCGCTGCGTATATCAGGCTGCGGCGCAGCTGTCCCCGACACACTGCGCCCCCGCCCTCCCCCCAAGTGGCAAGACCGCATCCCCCGTTGCACGCAGCGACGGGCTGCGCTCCTCCACCAGCTACTTCCTTCTCTCTATGCCCCAAACTCTCTCCCCGTTCTCACCCTGTTCTGCTATCCTTGCTCCTCACAGGACTCTCAACAGCCCCGTTAGGTCCCATCTCTCCGTCGACATGGAGCACGAATGTCTATGTGACGTGCATGCAGAACGTGTAACACACTCTAATATAATATTGAGGTATTACAAATCTCAACGTTTCCATGGAGAAACAATAACCCAAACCCTTCTGATTACGAACTTTTCTCCAATTTTCTTTCTCGTTGCAACATCCTACGAAAACATTATTAGTATTCGATCCTTCGCAGACACTCAACCAAATAAAAGTTACATTACGACTGTCTCTTCATAAACAGGGTAATGAGTTATAATACTTTCAGTGTAAACTTCAAACAAAAACGTAACATTTCGCAAGAATATTACTGATAATAGCAAATAAACCGATTTATCATTTGTCACAATTTTCTTTCAAGACCGTTGTTTCTCAAAAATTGTTCATTCGGTGCATTTCGTTTACTATCTTCGAGTATGTTTGTCTTAACTTCAACCGCACCATACTGAAACACGTTGGGAGAGTTATTTATTCGCTCTTCTCTGCCAAGATATAAAGAACAAATAACCAAAACGCATGGTCCTCCACGGATGGAAAAAATTGAGTTTGATATAAAATTGTGTTCTTTTTGAGGTGTTCTACACGTTCCTGCTTTCAGATTTCTTCTAAACACATTTCAATATGTTAAATTCAACGCGTTTTGAAGAAATCTGAAAGCAGGAGCGTATAGAACATATAAAAAACTACACAATTTTATATCAAACTCAATTTCCACCCGTGGACAATATGCTTTTTGATTAGTTGCTCCTCATATCAGAATGCAATACGTACGAGTAAGTACTGCTGCATCACAGAAGTTACTGCTCTTTTGATTCGTCCTGATATCGCCATGCCATGATGCCAAAAGTTTTATATTTGAGTTAACTACCACGTCCAGGTGGTATCCCATCCACTTCGGTGCGGACCGATCACTCATGTTTTATACCAACCTCTTCCTCCGTCTTAATCAAATCCATACAGCAGCCAGGCACGGTTTTTGAAGAAGTTTTGACCCAACGCAAGTCATAAACATACTCTGGCCGCACAATGACTCAGCAATCTCGAGTAATTATTATCTAGCATTCTGGAATTCCAAAACGTCCTAGTATGTTTCGTTAAGGATATTTTAGGAGCCACAAATCAAAACGCATACTGTCTACTGATGGAAAAAATCGAGTTGATATGAAATCGTGTAGTATTTAATACGTTCTACACGCTCCAGCTTTCAGATTTCTTCAAAACGCATTTAATTTAATTGCGTGATTTTTTTCACCAATTTTTTACACCAGCGTTTTGATTAATTGCTCCTCATTTAGGTTTGTTGAGAGTATAAAATTAGCAATGTAAGAAATTTCAGCCAAACAAATAACGTTGAAATTGACTGTTTCATTTTTGAAAAAATGGATATTAAAGGGCTAAGAGTTGCTCACCCTAAATGTTCAGCATTCGAAATAATTTGAAACTACTTGGAGTAGAATATACTGTAAAGTACGATTCCTGAGAATATTTCTGGCAAATTACTTTATAAGTCAATAATAGTTAATATTCAATAATGAGTTAACATTTTAACTGAATTTCACGCCAAATAGATTTTAAATAAATAAAATAGTGCGTATTTACCTTTTCCATGACTCGATATCTTTTCAAAACTATACGTTTTAAAATAAATGAAAAATAAAAGAAATCTCACTTTTATCGTATCCTGGTAAACGCGAAGTTAGGATTTTAAAAAACTGGAAATAACCGATCCCAAGCTGTACAAATCTCATTACCTATTCAAATTAAAAAAAAAACAGCTTGCACATTTTACCAAATCATCTTACATTTAACAGTACAAAATGAAATTTAAATAGCTCTGAGCTTTCTGGTATTTCTCTTCGCCCTTCCATCGCAGAAGATCCCTCTTCCGCGGTTACGTTCGTCCCCTCTCGTTCCCTTCTCGGACGTCTCGCAGCGCCTTTATTCCGCAACCCGCAGTGCGCCCTCCTGCATCTTGCAGCCCAACAGAGTTTCGCCACCCAGCCCCTGTTCTCGTTTCTCATTTCCTGGTCCACACGCTCTCCTTCACTTTCCTTCTACCTCCCTCGGCCGCCCCGCGCCACCCCCGCCGCACCGCGCCGCCCGCAGCGCCCGAAGTTCCCGAGGGAGCCGCACCGCAGCGTTGAAGTGCCCAGACCTCCCGCCTGCGTTGCGGTCGTATTAGGTGCGCACTAAATACACTGCGCGTGTGTTAATCAGAGGGACAAGGTCTTACATATGTCTCTGGTAGAAACTGAACGCTTATGCGCCTTACAGAATTTCCGTCCTCTATTGTTTGAAACTCCAGAAGTATGTCGCTTGCGAGTCTGTTCAGCTCATTGGGCTACATGACCTCAGCTTTGTCATTGCAATAATAATCGCCACCCTCAGCGTCTGATTTCATTATGTTTTACATTATGCAAAGACAATTTTCATAGAGTAGTGTTGGCAGCTTACACATAATTCACTACGTTTCATAATGGGAGTGGAAGTTGATTAAAACATCTTATTTGAAGGCATACAAAATCGCTTTGATATCAGTTGTATTAGACTATTAATATACACATTCCATCGAATGAACTTGGGATACATATGAATATAATTAAGCAAATATTCCATTGGAATAAGTAATTTGAAGTAAGAAAATAACAAATTTAATTTTCCATCGAATGATCTTGGCATACACATGAATATAATTGAGCGCATACTCCATTGGAATACGTAATTTGAAGTAAGAAAGTAACAAATTTAATTTTACGAGAAATAACATTTGGTTCATTGGAAGTCCTCTCTTAGATAGCGCGCGCACTGTGTCGGTATGGCCCGGACTGACAAGACCGGACAGATGGCAGCTTTTGCGTGAGTCACACACACTGAGCCGGGGCGGAACGGGCAGTTTCTCACTGATTTGGCTCCTCGCTCCCTGACTTGTACTGTGCGCGACGGCTTCATAATTTAACTAAAGAAGCAATGGCGTTCAATTTTAATAACGGAAGAAGTCGAAGTCGGCGCAAGGAATCGAAGAAAACACCGATTATCTTATCGTCTAAACAGAACGAGAATGACAAAAGGGCAATTTCACATTTTATATTCAGACCTGCTGGAAGATGAAAAATTATTTCAGTACTTCAAGATGTCTCACGAAACCTTTGAAGCTTAATTGGATATTTTGAAATCGTACTGTAAATACTATACTGCAATTGTATACAATTAAATGGAACCAAGGGGTGATACAACTGATTCATAATTGCATTACTTAATTTAGAAAATTAAGAAAATAATTTTAGATAAATTAGGAAAATTAAGAAAACAATTTAAAAAATACGTTGTAATAGCTATTTGCATTCCTAGTAATGTTATGAATGTTATTACTGCCGAGGTAAAACTTTAAAAATTGACGCGGACCGCTAGAGGGGCCGTAGTTTTTAATTTGGACGATGCAGACAGTAATAACCCTAACATTTCGTGGTATGTTCAGTATTTTATCGGTCATCATAAAATCTCACGATCTACGCGAAAATTTACATTATTTACATGTACTACATTAGTGAACAAAAGGATTCTGTTGGTGCACGTTAGTACAATATTGCACGTTAGTACAATATTGTGGGGTGTTGCTTGCTAATATAATACAATATTCCTATAACATAGTTCGAGAAAGATGAATGCAAAAATTTCTCTTGAACCTAAAGATACCCAAAGAAAGGACGTACGGTTAGGGAATTGGCGCATTGACGTCCTGTCGCGACACCTTCACATCGTCAGTGAATAGAATTACCGGAAATGGGTTATTACTGATATACTTTATTAACTCATTACTTGATTTTTTGTGAAAGGACACATGTGTCCAATGATTGCGGGATATTGCGTTTACGCACGCACACACACACACACACACACACACACACACACACACACACACACACACACACACAAACAAACAAACATATCTTTGCATTTTTAAATATTCAATCTTCGAACTCCGCTATCTTTGCTTGACTAGCAGTAACTTTACACTGACTTGTTTGCAATAAATTACGAAATGTCAGCTTCCTACAAGATATCGATTGCAACTCTCAAAACGAAACATCCAAATTTTATTTTAACACCACATGTCAAGACTGGTCTGACATGGAAAGATTAACCATCAACTTTTTTATATATCTTAATTCTAAACTACATATCAGCCCAATGACATCCTTTAGTGGGTCCGATTGTTTAAACTAGCACTATCCCTTGTACAATGTTCTGCTATGATGAGAACACTACACAAGTTCAAATGGTTTGTTCCTCTTCAATCTTCGGAACTGGTGTTAGTTTTCCAGCAGTTGAAGAATTTCTGCATTTTTATGTAGGCGAAGGCTTTATTCATGCTTCTTGACGATACTTTTAATTTCTTCTTTAATTGTTGGTATTCAAAGATCCCTGTGGATATCAGCATTTCTTACAAATCATGGTGCATTCACCATTTCTCGCAGTACTTTGTTTTTTGGTAAGTTTATATTACTTTGATATTACCATCTTTCGCACATCCTCATAACGGTATTCCATTAAGCCATGCGGGTTTAAGTATCTGCGTATGTATTAGGGTTTTATTACATAAGGATAAGATGGAGTATCTTCCTATTAGCCATTTACATTGACGAAATTTTATATTGAGTTCCTTTTTTTTCTTGACATGTTTTTCTATTTCAGTTCTGTGTTCAATGTCTTACCCAAGAATTTAGCTTTATTTTCATAAGAAACCATCTTTACATTTATATTTAGTGGTGGTGAATTGTTTGATTTTCTATTGGTATAATTGACGTGAACAGATTTTTCTCCTTTATTTTTACTTTCCATTTTTGGTCCAGTTATAAACGACGTTACTAGCTCCTTGTAGCCGTCGGGTGGAGGTAATCTCGTCTCGTGTTGTTATTATTAAGGCTGTGTCGTCAGCCAAAGTGGCTAATTTTTCTTGTTTTGGGATCGGTATATCACAGGTGTATAATAAGTACAATACAAGCCCAAGAACACTACCCTGTGGCACACCTGCTTGGATATCCTTCAGATTAGAGTAAACATCATCTTGCTTTGTTCTGAATATTCTCTTCTATATATGTTACGTGAGGATTTCAGCATATTGTTTGGGTAGCATTTTATTTAATTTATGCAGTAATCCTTCATGCCAAACCTTGAAGGCTTTCGTAGAGTCCAATAACCATACAGAACAGACTCGTTTATGATTCTAAGGCTCTCTGAATTACATCAGCAATTCGGTGCACTTGGTTATTTTTCGTCGAGTGTATTTGTCTCAAGCCAAACTGATGGTCAGCAATTAAAGTAGCATTTTGTATAAATGTTTTTAACCTTTTAAGACGGAGTTTTTCAAATAATTTCGAAATTACTGGTAAAAGCAAAATCGGTTCATATAATTCCACTTTGTGCGGTGTTTGCATAGCTTGGGTATCATAATAATTTCAGTTACTTTCCAGCTTGCAGGAGACTATTTCAGCCTAAAAGCTGCATTGTATAGGTATGCCAACGTGGCTATCCCTTTTTGTGGCAACTGCGTCAATATTTGTCCGGTAATCAAATCAAATCCTGGGACCTTCTTTGAAAGTGATTTGATTCGGACCTTGTCAAGGAAAGCGGGCAAGAGATAATAAACAAAAAGCAGATCTATTTGCAGAACAAAGAGTATTTACGGCAAATAATATACAGAGCAATAATATTTTTGAAGAAGTAAATAATGCTAAAACAGGAAAGACAACTCTGGTTACCCTAAAAGAAGTGGCTGATGCGATTATGACCAATCTTAAATTAGACCAGGTATCTCCCACAAACGGGCACAAACTCTAAGCTCCGACCGGTATCCCGGCATGTGTGGTAATGTAGTGCATGTTAGTGCATGCATAGTGTGTGTGTGTGTGTCTAAGGGGTGAGGATAGGACAAGGAAGAGGAAGGAAAGATCGCGCGCGGTCCGTGGTCCGTTTTTTAGGGTACCGCAGCCGGCCTCGAGAATTCTCCTCCAGACAGTGACTGAATTTGACTGAAAAGCTAGTGTCGAAAATTCTGCCACCGTCGGGACTCGAACCTAGGACCTCCCGGTCAAAGGCACTGCAGTCACATCAGTCGATGCACTGAGCCACCTCTCCTGGCTTTCGAAACAATAGCACCGACTTTTAATTAAACTACGTTCCTTCGCCGAAGGTCTAGGATAAAACATTAACTTGACTTTTGGGCCCATTAACTAGAAAAAGATAAGGTGAAAATGCCAAATATTTTAAAGCAGACCCGAAGTTTGAAATAATGTTAAAAAGTAATTTTCCGTACACATTTGCAACAAACAGGGTTGATAGATTGATATATAATTTCTTTAGTTTAGATTGCATCAAACAGAAATATGAAACTCACTAGTAACTTCCCTGAACAGTAAAAGAGAAGAGATAAAGTAAACTCTACTACCAATCAATAATATCTGTATTTTTTCGCGTTCATCCGTATGTTTATATTAAAGGCTATCCTATCAGCCTGACAATTATAAACAATGAATGGAAAATGTAATATTTGTTAGCAGCAGATTGGATCCGCTTTTTAAATATTTCTCTTTCTATTAAAAAAACAATAACAAGGATTGGTTGCTTGCAACCGTGAAAATAAAATCCTTTCCATAATTTCTTCACACCGTAAAACAATGTTATGCTCCTGGTGTTTTATTTTCCAGATTTCCACATTTACAGGAAGGTACGAATTTATTAAAAAACATTTTTAATACATTTAGTTTATAATATTTGTGTATAATTTGATTAAGTGTTTATTGCAATTTTACTGAAGTGAATGAATATAAATAATAAATCGTAATGAGTACTTGCAGATTCTAAGATTCCATTTTTTGTTTTGTGCGACAATGGGCAACAATATTGTTACCATTTCATTGTTCTTTGATTATTTTCATCTAACATTTTCATTATTTTCTTTCAAATCACTTATCCTTTCCTATTTTTTATGTTAATATGTTCGTCGTCACATTTACATATATTACACCATGTCGCAAACTGCATTTGCATTTGTTCAAAAAAGCTATCAATATGCAACGAAACATTAAAACGTACATAATACTCTCACAAACAACAAAGAATCCTGAATTACGATCCTCAAAGCTACACAATCTGATAATTTCTATAGCCTGACGAGTTACTTACTCAACGGTAAATAACCTAACGTGTTAGACGAGATTCCTGGCTAAGACGACCTGTCTCTTCAGCGGCCCACAGCGAACGCTAGCGTGCGGAGTTCAAACGGTACTCGTCTGGTGACGGCGTATTCAACGAGCGGTCACCATGGCGACGCTCTGTCGGGCGGTGCATCGCCCTTCCACTCCCTTATCTTTCCAGCCTCTGCGCGTGTTTATAATAAAGAAGCCCCCGCGACTCCGCTCGCGTGCCTGACCCTCGCGCGCCGCTCGCGACAGTATTTTTCGCTGCTTGAAATTAGCGTGTCACATGAACATTTATGAACGTTTTATATTACAAAGATTTTTTTACTCTATCTCGTTTATCTTCGTGTTCCGGGACGCTTTTTTAATTTATTTTTTCCTGATTTTATCCGGAGAAAATATGAGCTGTGACAGGCATAAAGCAATTCTCTGCATCCGGCGACCCCTAAGTTGGAAAATCAAACGAAAAATACGGCGCCGGACGAGCGTCGCGGCAATATTTCAGCGCTTGCGGGAGACTAAACGGCCTCACCCGACGCACCCGCGCGTATTTCTGCTCTTAATTTGCGAAGTCGCGCCAGACCGCAGAATTGAATAGAGACGTCTTGGAATTTACGAGATCAAGAACTTGACTGAGTCCGGAGAGAATATGAATAAAACTATATTGATATGAATGTCTTTTTATGAAAGTCTGACGAATCCTAGAATGTATACTAATCACTGATTGGTTCACATCTCCGTAAATTTATATCCGTGCTCTCTGTTCACGTGCACTAATTTAATGGGTGTTTGAAATAGTGGCAATTTTAAAAAAATCCGGAAAGCCCAAAAACTAAAGGCATCTCATTTCAAGTTCGTTTTCGTTGCTGAAATCACAAACACCCTTCTTCCAATTTTTTCACTTTCAAAACTTTCAAGTACTTTCATTGTGGTATCACAGTGCCACACTGGGGGAGCTCTAGTTGGCATGCTTTCCCGCTAGGGGGCAGTGATTCCGGGCACGTCAACAGCGTAGGTCATTTGTCCCGTGAGTGTAGTGCATGTTTTATTTCCTCGAGAGATAGCGGTGATCATTCCCCGGTGGATGGCGAGATCCGGCGTCGATCTACCGTCGGCTAGCGAGGTTTGCCCCTAACTAGGGCTCTCCCACCAGCGAGGCATCGCCCCGACCGGTCTCCCACCATGTGTAGTAGTGTAGTACATGTTAGTGCAAGTGTGTATGTGTAAGGGGAGAGGATAGGAGAGGGAAGAGGAAGGAAAGATCGCGCGCGGTCCGTGGCCCGTTTGGTAGGGTACTGCTGTGGCATTCACTTGGTGTTGATCGGAGGAACCACGGAAAACTACCGATCAGAGATGCAGGCCGCTAGAATTCTCCTCCAGACAGCGACTGAAAGCTGAAAAGCTAGTGTCGAAAATTCTGCCGCCGTCAGGACTCGAACCTAGGACCTGCCGGTCAGAGGCGCTACAGTGACATCAGTCGGTGGGAGGCAGTCGAAGGCATATAGCTTTCCCGGATCTCCCCTGCTAGCTACACAAGCCAGGACCAGCAGCGGAACGGGTCTTCGCCTCCCAACGCCGCCGCCCTGGAGCATAAGCGCAGCGTCCGCAAACGCCACTCTCCGCGCACCGCAGAAGCGCACCTCCGCGCACCGCAGAAGCGCACCGTTGAAGCGCACCTGCGCGCACCGCAGAAGCGCACCTCCGCGCATCGCAGAAGCGCACCGCCGCGCATCGCAGAAGCGCACCTCCGCGCAGCGCAAAAGCGTTCTATCCAGGGCCACCTTCGTCCTCCCGACCGATCTAGCGTGCGGAGGCCGTCCTCACGGACCACCGCCCCATCGCCCCGTCGTCCGATCGCCCGGTCGTCCGATCACCCGGTCGCCCACCGGTCGCCCGATCGCCCGGTCGCCCGATCGCCCGGTCGCCCGATCGCCCGGTCGCCTTCAACGGCGCGAGCCGCTGACCGCCGCTGACCGCCGCCGACCACCGTGGAGTTACCGTCATCGTGCAGGTTGCTCCCCCTCCCCCAGCTCTTTCTTCCTCCTCAGAGGGGTCGAAGAGCAGCCTCCTACTACCGCCGCACGAAATATTGAAGAGACACGAAACCAAGACTTGGTAATTTAGATCAGCAGGTCTCTTTGAATAGATGTATATTTTGTATGTCGACATTTTTTAATTAAAATATAATGAATATACCTATGGAACTATTGTTTTCTCACTCAACTGCTTCTTGTGGATATAACATTCATAAAATTATAATCAGTATAAGAAGAAAAGACTTGAAATAGAAAAGAGTTTTAGCAGTTGTCATAACAAGAAATTGATATCAATAAAAATTCAATAGCACTCAGTAGCAAATGTTTAAACTTTTTATATTAGCTAGTTCATTCCGCCCCCTGAGCTCTCCTCTCTTCCAATCCCGCCACCGACTGCTAGCAAAAATTTGTATCCCCTGATGGCATATACGAGTAACTTTGGATAATAAAACCGTTACAGCAGGGTTTGTAATATTAAATTTTACCTTCTTCTTCACAGAAGGTTTCGCAAAAAATGTAATATAGTTGCACCAGAGAATGGAGGAGCCCTTCTTTAAATTACCATACAGAATAAGTTTCTAATTCAAGGTTTCATTATAATAAATTGTGCAAAATCTCTTTATTTTAGTGGCTCTGCTCGCAACGGAAGGAAGTTATCTCCAGAGACTTGATTAGCGCTGTATCCTATTCGTGCGATAAATAATCGCTTGGGCGAACAGACTCAGACCATGGCTGGAGATGCTAATCCCTGGAAATCCCGACTCCATCACAGTTGTACTTCCTTCGCTCCCTCAGACGCATGCTTCCGAAAGATGCACAATCCTAGTGGATTGTCAGGATTTGAAGGAAAAACTGAAGGAAGGACTGTTCCGAGCAGTTTCAGCGTTCAATCAATATAGCTAGTGTGGAAAATACGTCTGCCCGGCCTTAAACTTCCCAGACAGTCACTCCAGAGTCCACGGAAACGATGCCTCTGAACTATTAGGGTTCCGGCTTGGGCGGAGCCCCACTGGGAGAGATACCTGGAGAGGGAAATCCCCCGCAAACCGACTTGTAGCCCGGCGCCGGATCTCACCAATCAGAGGAGGATAAACGTTGCCTCTTCCCAGGATAAAAGTGTTCACTGCATTTGCTGGACTAATGACCATAGCCAACAGTCGCCAGTCAGCCGCCGTCCCGGACACTTCGCCCGAGACTTCCACACTGAGGATGCCCACCGCAGTCGTGGGCGAAACGTTTGGCAGTTCAAAGCCAATTGGACCACGGCCCATCACCCCGGAAGACATGAATAATATTGACTCCGGCCGTGAAAGCCTTCAATGCTTTATAATGACCATAGCGTTGATAAATATATCAACCTAATAATGTGTCATTTAAAATTGTATATCATGAACACAAGGTAGTGTATTCGATTTGATGTTGTAAATAAAATTCATTTTTGTTTTGAGAAGAAAAGTTGATGGGTGAATAGAACGATGCACGAGGGGGAGAGCGGACGAAGGAACAGCGAATAGTGGCAGACGGGCGCGGTGATAGTCCTGGCAGCGGTAGACAGGTAGGCCAGGGCGGGAGGCCGCCAGACGCCCCAATTAGGCTTATCGCGGCCGCCGAGAGCGCGTCCAACAGGCTGCCAGCTGCCGCGCGTTCCTGCACAAGACTATCACACCGCTTTGTGTGGCACTTTGCTCGTTGCGGTGCTCGTCTTGCATCCATCTCAGATGTTCCCCGCACACACAGGTTCACATGCTCACGTGTTCCCCGCCCCTTCCCTGTCTGCTCGCGTTCCCATCAGGAGCACATGTTTTTAATTTTATCAAGACAGTTCACCATTACCATCACCCGACCACCTAAACACATATATTAGGTATGACCGAAAGACATAGGTGATAAGGATTCTAATACACTCTACAATAAGATTATAATACTCTCTACAAGTAAGTTGTGACCTACAAGTAATGATTCAACCAAATATTCACCTACAACTTATTCTGGGGTAAGTCGATCCCGATCACAAATCAGAGTGTGCTGCTGCTCAATCACATGATTCTTTCATTGTAGTAATCAATATGAGATGATAGATTTGGCGGGGTATACGTACTATCCCCTCGGAAAATTTCATGCTCGGAATTAGTTTAGATTATATTTATCTTTAATTCTCCAATTAAGAGTAGGAACATGCCGACCGAATACATAAACTTTACTTTCATCAAGCATACGTTGACCAAAATAAAATATTTTATAAAAATAGTTTACAATTTCAACATGCAAGCCTCCACTCCCACTTTCACACCACCTAACCTTGCTGCACTTCACAGAACTCTAATGTCTTTCTTCCGCATTCGATTCACTCCATAAACATTAATTTCGCTCCGCTGCAAATGCAACAAAGTTCTTTAAGAATCTCTTTTCTTTCCTTGCTGTCAAAATAAAAGATCAAACAAATTAAAAGGCTACAGCTGTCCATTAATTGCCGGTTATATAGCTGCAACCAGCATTGAAGGTTGTAGAGAGAAATGTTTAATTGCAAATAAAACGGTACTAAGAGTTGCTGAAAAGTACCCCTTGTTCGTGTGTTCTTCTGTCATATATTCCCGTTAATTTTGTTTTGCTCAGAAAGTGAGTTGAAGTAATGCAAAAATTTGTTCCAAACTTTTGATATTCATATTGTAGAAGTAAATCTTAAACACAAAGTTATAAAATGGTTTGGTAAAGAGCTTTCTGAAACCGTTTTACCTTTCCTGTTTACGAATAAAAGTTTATTTTAATAATTAAAACAGAATATTCGACATTTCTTCATCAATTTTCTTTTAAAAGTATTTTAAAGTTACTATCGTAATTTATTACACTTTTGAGTTATTACAATATTTGAACGTAATTTCGCTTGTTCGTCGCAGTGAAAAGAGACCCATTGGAAGATATGCAAATTTTCACGGCCTGTTTTTCTGGGTAATGAAATCAGCGTGCTAAAAATAGATATAACGATATTTTCAAACCAACTGACAGAACTGGTTTTCGCAATGGCAGGCATACCGTTTATTAGCATGAGATGTCGCGTATGTGTGTTGCAGTATTTCGTTTGCACTGCCAGCCACGACTCTCAATCATCAAAATTATTCGAAAATGAAAGCTGATTTCATTGAATGGAAAGCAAACATTTATCTATTTGTAAAAGAGTTCGTTAAAACACAAAATTAAAATTATCTTACCTGTCAAATTCGCGATCAGTAAAAATGTGAACATTTTGTGAAGTAGCAATTGAACCCAATTTGGAATTCAGTTTCACATAAAACATAAAGAACTATTTTATCCTATGTAATTGTCACTATTCGGTGTATAGGTCTACTTTTTTAAAGTGTAGTACATAAAACTACAAGTAGCCTTAATGGAAGACGTGTTCATTCAGTAATAATACACGCACATATCCACATATGCCTACGCACAGGCTGACCAGACTTACAACACTTGAAAAGAAAACCGTGAATGATATACATTTAAAAATGCAAATAGATGAAATGGAAATTTTTAATCCGTCACAAACCCCATAGTGAAGAATCATTATTAAAATATAATATTGTTCTCATTGCATTCATTCTTATATGTCTCACTTCTTCAATCTACCAACAAGTAGGGCCCAACCTCTCAAGCCGAAGCAAATGAACAGGTGTCGAGATGCGGAGAGTGCTCAGAAGCTTTCACTATCACAAATTTTCCTGAAACGTATAATTTGGTGGTGCACGGATGGCCATGGGCGCTACTTGACCAAGAGACGTAATTGCCCGCTGACCACACCGATCACTGATCCCCAAAAAAGGCTAGATATCTGGAAGGTACCACCTCGCTCTTGGGACTCTAATCAGCTCTTGTCTGCCCGAAGGACAAAAAACTCAATCTCATCGGAACTAGAATATGAAACCATCCGGTCCGACGCATTGATTTCTTAACCACTCGCGCCAAACATTCAGTAATTTTGTTTCTCGTTCATGTTATTGTCTTCTATAGGTAATTTCTTTACAATGTTCAAGTCAAAAGATAAGTTATTAGTTGCAAATAACTCATCTCACTTGAATTTATAAATTTATTTCATTGACTTATCTTCTTAGTCATTTCCATTCTTGTATACATCCTAAACCACTGAATGCAGTCTCACTCTACAATTTCTTCTTATATTACCTTTTTAAACTAGGTCAAGTATTCTATTTCCCACTATTCCAAGAATTGCATCAAAATCAATATTCCGCTGAAGATGCATTATTCAAATGTTGCTTCAAATAAATAGCTTCACGACACAGAAATTCGATACAGTAGGAATTTTTTATTACCACTAACATCGCAGAACGTCATTCATGTTGTAAAAGAACGGGAAATAGAAACGAAGCATTTCAATAAAATATAAGACTCATTGAAAACATTATTATTATTATTATTATTATTATTATTATTATTATTATTATTATTATTGTTATTATTATTCATTATTTTTCTTCCTCACTAGTAATCTAGTGGTATTACAATAACAGCCAAACACCAATGAAGTTATTATGGTCTGCTATCTTATTTTTCTTGGGTTCCTGTTACGCTCAGGGAGCCTCCACTGGATGTAATATTTAGAAATTCCGGAACTATTCGGCATGTACTGAGAATAATAGCTTTCTGCATATTGATGTGCAAAGTGTTTGGTAAATCTAGGATTCTCAATGCTTGGGTGAGTTGTTTAGGTTTTACTCCCGTAGCTTATATGATAATGCTACTATTTTTACATTTGTAACCTTCCATAAATTTTGTATTTCCAGTATCAAATCCTTGTATTTATTTTCTTTATTTTCTATAGTTCTCATTATATTGTTTGTATTGGGAACATCAACATCTATCAAGGTTACTCTTTCATTAATTTTGTCAAATAGGGTTCTCTTTTCAGGTCTATTGTGGGGTTTATTATGGATGAGGTTGTTGTTGTTAATAATAATAATATTTTATTATAATAAAAATATTATTATTATTATTATTATTATTATTATTATTATTATTATTATTATTATTATTACTATCACAATTAAATTCGATATCTTTCTCAAATATCTCATCGCCAGATATTTTAAAATTATTATTATTATCATCATTTACTTTTACTAAGTCTAATGGATATTAGTAACTATCTTGATAAACCCTTTGCTTTCATATTTATGGCGCATTATTTTTCTGATGGAAGAAAACGCTTTAATGGAAATATACATTTTAGTATTATGGAGAATGTATATAAACGGTAAATAAGCTATTTTTATTCCAGTTGTTACGCGTGTTCGTTGGATTGTGGAAGATGTATAAGTGTAAAAACAGGAAGAATATATTTTCGAATTCGTGGTCAAAAGAAGAAGGGTTCACATTATCCCGACAGATACCGCATTATATTTGTTAAATTCTAGGATGTATTTTTAAGACCACAGACATTCTAATATCACTGTACCTGTTTCGTAAAATGACGCAAATATGAGGCAGTATTATAAATAACACTAACTTTAAATTACGTTGATTAGAATCATCATTATTAACATTTTAAAAACACAATAATACTGTACATGAAATGCAGAAATTTTAGGGGTAACAAATCAGTTTGTGGTCCACATTTGGGGGAGCAAGTCATTACTACATGCTTCACAAAGTGATATAAATATCAAATAGTTGGTTTCATTGGTATATATTAACAATTACGTAACATGGTATCAAACTTTTTAAATTAACATTTTAAAATAAAATTTACATATTACGTTTCAAGTATTTCTTTTAAAAAATTTAATTTGAAGATATATCCATGCACAAACATTACAAATCGGGAGAGGTAGCATCAACTGATGTCTCTGGAGTCCCTCTGAACGGGAGGTCCTAGGATCGAGTCCCGACGGCGGCAAGAATTTCGACAATAGCTTGTCAGCTAGGTCGAATTCAGTCGCTGCCTGGAGGAGAATTCTGGAGGCCGGTTGCTCTGATCGGTAGTTTTCCGTGGTTTCTCCGATCAACAACAGGCGAATGGCAGAGCAGTACCCTAACAAACGGGTCACGGACCGCGCGCGATATTTCCTTCCTCTTCGTTGCCCTATCTTCTTCCCTTACACACAGATTAACATGCACTACACTACCACGGATTCCGGGAGACCTGTCGGGAGCTTAGAGCTTGTCCCGTCTGGGGAGGTGCCCGTCTGGTGGGAGATACCTGGTTGCGGGAAAACCAGCCAGACGACGGTAGATCGCCGCCGGATCTCGCGCAATCGGATCGGATCTAGGAAAGATCACCGCCACCTCCCGAGGGGAAAGCATGTTCTACACTTACGGGACTAATGACCTCAGTAGTTGACGCGCCTGGAATCACTAACAACTAACCAACCAACATACATTACAAGAAAGTTCGATTTTCGCTGGTAAATTACCATCTGAATTAAACGTGAATGGCGAGGGAGCCGCGCAGCTGTCTGCAGGCGAAACCGAAGGCGCGCGTGGGGCAATCGAGCGCAGCAGTCGGAAGATCGATTCTCGGCGGATGAGGAGGGGAGCGGAGGAGGCGCGACGCGCAGTGGGCCTGTAGCGAATGGAGCTCTTTAGACCCAAGTAATGGCTTAAGTAAAAAACAGTTAAAATGAAAAAATGAAAAAAAATTAAAATAATAAAATAATGTTAGTTTTTAAAATAACAATGTAAAATGAATAAAATATAGTTGTATTTAGTATACCATGAAAGTATATTGTTTTCATGTTGTAGATCGGATGATCTTTGCAACAAATTTCATTTATATACAGAATGACGTCATTACGAAAATTCCCACTTTTGGGGGATATTCTTTTATGTAGCAGCAAGATAATAAGCATTTATCCTTTTATTGTTGTAATTATATTTATCATTTCACAGAGTACAAATGACCAGTTTATCGCCATAATTTTAGAAATCCACGTATTTAAAATTTATAATTAACAATTCCATCTCATAAAGCGTTCCTTACTTCATCCTCGGTCGTCTAAAATCGAATTACGATATCTAATAAAGGTAAAATATGAATAGATAAAAGTTGGGCATTTTAAGGATGGTTGTTTGGTTCTTTGTTAGTGATTCTGGTCGCGTCAAGATAACTAATACCGAGGTCATTAGTCCCGTAAGTGTAATGCAAGTTTTCTCCTCGGCAGTTGGCGATCTCCCCCCGCTTTGAACATTTTTAGACATTCGGCTTAACAAATGAGGTTTCGTCATTCCGCACGCTTTCCCACCCATATGGGCACAGTGTGCGACGCCTCCGCGTCAACTCCAGTGCCCCAGAGAAGGCTCTCCACGGGAGCTAATCTGCGCGGAAAGCATCTCTCGGCTTTGCCGACGTGGCGTGGGCGACACGGCAGCCTGCGAGTGGGAGCTCTGCGCTTCCGAAGGGAAAACGATGCGCATGGGGATCAGGAAGGGTCGAGTTCACCAGAACGGAGAACAAGAAGGTTAATGAAATGTTAATAGTAAATGCTAGGTGATAACGGCGACGGGTAAGGATCTGAATGTACGTAACTCAGCGAGAGAGTACACAGAGGACAAAAAAAACAAGAGCTTTTTATTCTGTCGCAATATTGTGAGATCTCTGTTATATTAGTCAGCAGATGGTTAAACATACCGATTCAATAAAAAGGAAATTCACAAAGGAAAAAAGTACAGCAGTAGTACAGCAATCGAAGTCATGAAGCAAATGTTCCACAACTGCTTGAAATAAAAACGACAACAAAGAAACATTTAAAGTACTTCCACATCAACCCCTGATATTGAGTGCTCGAGCAAAATAATATTGCGTAATAGAAGCCAAGGATGGATTAAAATAGATAACTGTCATAAGGAAGAAAATATTACATGGACAACGTATTCTAATCCAAGCTAAATTTAAAGTTATCATAGAAACAATAGACTTCTCAATTCAATATAATGATGCCTTATTTTATGAGGCGAAGCTCAGGCATGCTCTTCCGCCACCTAGCAACGAAAGAAGGAAAACCCGGGCGGCCAAACAGCCGGTTAGAATTTATCTCAAAGGCTTCATTTAAACTTGATGAACTTTTTTATATTGAGTAAATCTACAACACGGAACAGTAGGCTTTACTTCTCCTCCGAAACAAGTCGTACAAAATATTTTTCTACCTTAAAAATCCACGGCTTCGATAGCATTTAAACACGCAAACATGGGTATAACGGTCCATCAAACCGATAAACACCGAAACATTTAACGGATAAATTACATTGAAAACAGAAAAACTAGCGGTGCTACAATATTACAGTTTGTCTTGTACTAGTTAGTTCACATAACACTTCAGTCCGGGCTAGATTTTCGGTTTTGCCCGCCGTCTTCGCAATTGCTAATCTTAAAGATTTTTGTTCCTATTTTCTGAATTTTTCGATCTCTTAATAGAATAATTGAAATATCACGTCAAGAATATTATAGAACATTAAACACGATCCTGTTGTAAACTTTCATCGAAAAATTTGGAGTTTTGAGAGAATGTAATTTGAGTGTTTGAGAAAACGCGCAATTTCGAGCTTATTTTCACAGAAAAATTTGAGTTTAGAGAAACTTCGTTCAAAGTCACTTAAAGCATTTGTACTCACAAATGCAATAATGTGAAAAATTGGCCTAATGTAAATACGAAACGATATGAGAAATATTTCAAAAAATTTATATGCGTAAGTTTTGGAAAATCAAAAGAATTAATTAAAAAAGCGTTCATGTCATATAACTCAGTGCACTTAGCACTATTTGCAGCAAAATTATCAAGAGAAAATTTTGAGCGGTTTTAACAAAATGCCGTTCAAGCATTTCTGAAAATGACCAATTTTGACCTCTTTCACAGAAAAATTTTTAATTCTAAAAAACTTCAAAATAAATAATTTAAAGCATTTGTACTCACAAATACAATAATGTCTAAAAATGTCCTTAATGTCAGTGAACACATGGCAATGACATTATTGTTCGTTTTCTAGTCACTCATTCTTACCGAATGATAGGGATTTCGGGATAATTAGGAGGAAGCTGAGAAAGGAAGAAAGATATTATACAGTGGATGAAGTTGTTAACCTAATAAAACATTCCCCAAATAGGTTTTCACTGTTAACAAGAAGGCAATTAATTATAGTTCACGGTGGTCTACATTCTACAAGAAAACCTGTATGAGCAATGTTTCCAATATGGTAAAGGTGTCCCTACACAACTAAAATGAACTTTCACTCTTTCAAAATACCATGAATTGATCTTCTCAACTGCAACACAGCATAGTGTTCAGTGCAACTTGCATATTGGTGGCTTGATGATGGACACATTTAGACTGAGAAATTCAGTAAAACGTTTAGATCTGCCTTTACACAAAGCCAATACATCTGTACTGCCTATGAACACAAAAAATGGATCATGCATCCCTGCATCAATGCATCAAGAAAACATCCCTGATGACAGGATGTAGTTTTTACTTTCAATCTCAGTATGACCTATGACAATGACATCTCATGAAGTTGAAGAAAATTACTGAACATTTTTACAATCCAAAATTTAAAATTTTTGTTTCTAAAATGTTTAATAAAGAATTTTTATAAAAATAAAATAATTATTATGTAAAATAACGAGAACTGTTATGTAACGAGAACTCTCGCATGTTCAAACCCACCCTCTTCTCTCTCTTTTCATTTCCATATTAAGCCTGTAATATATATTTTACTTCAAGACCCTCTTATCCTTCGTCACTTGTTCTGTATGTCTCCTCGTAATTGATAACAATACAATACAACACTGTATATACAAACTATTCTTTTGTAACGTGATTTACTTGTTATTTATTTATTTAGTCAAAAACAGTCAAAAACTGTATGTGACGTATGGGGGAGAAAATCATCTGCGCACGCTTTCTCGAGTTTCAGAATCCCATCCCAACAATTAAACTATTAATAGTTGAAAGATTAATAATAATAATAATAATAATAATAATAATAATAATAATAATAACAACAACAAATTTAAAAAAGCGAGAGATTAACATTCCAAAAACTAGATATTTTCGTTGCCAAATAATAGAAAACTTATTTTAACGGTAAAGAAACGAACAGACTTGATTTTTCTGTATTGTTAACAAAATAGAAACTCACCCTAAGCTCTACTACCACTACAAGCAAAGGAAATTTCAACAAAACGTGAGCATAGTGAAGCTACATTTACATCCAGAAGCAAATCAAGTGGCCATCTCAGCATTTGCTCAATGGATCAGGGAAACTGGACAAAAACCTGATCGAGATGGGGGTCATTGACCCGGAAGTACATTATTTATTACAGGCATATTGAGTCTTTTTTTAAAATTATACAATGCAAATGTAAACTAATTCATTATACTATATCTTGGTTTTGTTAAAGTAAACATTATGTTTCTTTTTGGCGATCAGTATAGTCTCTAATTGTATAGAAACAGTTTTGCAGCAGAAAAGATTTTACTTTTAATTTAAATTTGTGTGCCAATTTTAATTGTTTAATTTCATCTGGCAATGCATTGTAAAGTAGCGTACATGTATTGTATGTGGATTTCTTGTAGTGAGCTGTTGTTACTGACACTTGATGAACATGATTTCTACGTCGAGTATTGTAACTATAAATATCAGTATTACATGAAAATAAGTTCTCACCGTTAAGTCAGTTTTGACAAATACTATAGACTCATAAATAAATAGGCAAGGCAATGGTAAGATTCCAAGCTCAATGAAAAGAGGCTTGCACGGATAACGTGGATGGGATTTTTTCATTATTCGAATAATTTTCTTTTGCAATCTAACTTTACCGATCACAGAGGTACACGGGTGTAATTCAATCGCTCAAAGGCGTAGAATATTAAGTAATTAGTTTAATTTCAAATACAGTTGTAGGTTCTACAGGCGCTGAAGAGGAAGTAGAATCGAGAATCGTCGAACCAGCAAAAATGTAATAGAATGTTCAAGAAGATCTCATCCTATAGGTGTGAAGAACGTTTCTTTGAGGCCTGCGGAGTTAAAATTTTTGTTTTTAGGGCCACGAAACGCTTTTTTCAAGGAGTTATTTGACGATATAAATGCAAAAATATCGCAGAGTGTTGCGGGTTGCATTTAAGATGAATATTTAGATTTTTTTTTAACTTCATATTATTAAAGTTAAACTGTCATTAGTCACGTCTCCGTCAAATTATCTTTCTTTAGAGACCTCATTTAAAAGAGTGCTTGCGTGACTGGAGACCCGTAAAAGGTATCTATACTACTGAAGTAATATACGAGACGATATTTATAATTAGATTACAAACAATTTTAAGCAGAAAAATTGCATAAAACTGGTTTAATGAGATTTTTCTATCTCCAGTAAAATTGGTTACCTTGGACTGGTTACCTTTCTATAGTAAGCGATTCAAATATTAATGACGTGCGATATATATTAAAAATTGCAGTAAGATTTTAGAAAAATTAAAACACATCAAAGTAGCGTTTATGTCAAGTTATTAGTGCGTTTTCCACAAATAACTTTGCGCACGCACGTAACATAGCGCACAGTCCATTTAGCGTTATCCTTATAAACAGTTTTAAGAAAAACATTTGAGCAGTTTTTGAGAATTTTTAAATTACCTTTATTTGTATGTTTTTATCGCGGGAGATGGCGGTGATCTTCCCCCTTGGATAGTGATATCCTGCGCCGACCTATCGTCGGCTAGAGGGGTTTGCCCCAACAAGGTATCCCCCATCAACGGGGCACCGCCACATCTGGGAAAAGCTCTAAGCACTTGACTGGCCTCCCGGCAGGTGTGGTAGTGTAGTGCAGTAATGTAAGTGTGAGTGTGTAAAGGGAGAGGAAAGTACAAGGTCTCCCTTGGTCCTCTTGGAAGGAAAGATCGCGCTCGGTCCGTGGCCCGTTTGTTAGGCTAACTACTCCTGTATTCGCCTGGTGTTGATCGAAAAAAATACGGCAAACTATCCATCAGAGCAGCTGCCCGCTAGAGTTATCTTCCAGACTGGGGCTGAATTCGACTTAGACTATATAGCTAGGCTATATTCGACTTAAGCTATATTCCACTATATAGCTAGTGTCGAACATCTTGCCATCGTCGGGTCTCGAACCTAGGACCTCCCGGTCAAGAGGCACTGCAGTGATATCAGTTGATGCCCTGAGCCAGCTCTACAGATACGGGCAATGAATATATCATATTTACGTGCGCATCTTGTATTTCAATATTTGGCAAAACGGTCATTCAAAAACTTTACCTCAAAGTGAATCACTGTCATTTACATTCAGTACACCAACTCAAACGTTTTCCTTCTAATTCTTTGTTAACTACGGTGGAGGAAGATGAAAATGTTGATAATCAGCATTGAAAAAAAATAGGATATTTATTTGATGAATGTAAACAATAGTTTCCCAAAGGACACGAGCTGTTGGTCATGGGAATGCGCAGTACTTCACCCAGAGCATTCACGGCTCAAGCTCCGTTCTGGTTTTCAGTAGATGTACTGCATTATAAGATCAGTATACCGGGAGCGGTAGCTCAGTGCATCGACTGATGACACTGCAGCGCCTCTGTCCGGGAGGTCCTAGGTTCGAGACCCGACGGTGACATGATTTTCGACACTAGCTATATAGCTAAGTCGAATTCAGCCCCTGTCTGGAAGATAACTCTAGTGGCCAGTTGCTCTGATGGAGAGTTTTCCGTATTTTTTCCGATCAACACCAGGCGAATTGCGGGGCGGTACCAAAACAAACGGGCCACAGACCGCGCGCGATCTTTTCTTCATCTACCTTGTGCTATTCTCACCTATTACACACACACTTACACTAACATGCACTACACTACCACATTCCGGGAGACAGGTCGGGAGCTTAGAGGTTTTCCCGGCTGGGGCGGTGCCAGCTGGTGGGAGAGTCCTGGTTAGGGAGAAACCCCACTAGGCGACGGTAGGTCGGCGCCGGATCTCGCCATCCAGCGGGGGAAGATCACCGTCATTTCCCGAGAGAAAACATACACTATGCTAACGGGAATAATGACCAAAGCAGTTGTCGCGTCCGGCAACACGAAAAAAACAATCAAAGATCAGCATGCTTTTAAATGTTCTGTTTTCTGCCCCTTCAACATGGTCGATACAAACGTTCGGTCTGAACAATTTTTATTGGTTATTTTTTTAATTGTGAAAAATAGGATGCGCAAATTATTGGATATAATCTAAGCAAACAATCTGATCTCTCTTGTATTTAGAGACTTGCGGTATGTTTTTTTATTAATGTTTTTTTATTCAGTGCACACTTTATTTCAAATTTTACTTACGTTTTGGTGGTCTTTACCTCTAAAGCCGAATTCATGATTAATAAACATATTTGTAGATAAATGTCTGGAAGCATTGCAAAAGACATTAATTTTTTATACTCATTGTATTCGAAAAACGCGATTTGTTTATTCACGTTGATCCCATTTCTGGTGTTAATCTTTGTAGCTTATACATCTCATTATTCATACTTCTTGTTGCAAATATGTTATCGCTGTTTAGTAATAAGTTAGCAACTCTTCTGCTTCCATTCTTAACTATAAAAAAGTTGTTGAGTACCGATCTTATCCTAAACTCAATTTCAAAGTACTTAACTGTGATCTGAGTTTGGAATAAGTATAAAACTCCGTAAGTGCTGCAAGACTGAAATGCGGTGTCTTGAAGCTTTACAGACGTTGCGATCAACAGAGAGTACATTTCCTTAGAATTTGTTGGATAATATTATCTCTCTAGATAGGTGGAACATTTATCCTTTAGTACTGCGTTAGTATCACATTTCTCAAAGATCAAATGGTAAATTTACTGAGAAAGGATTGTCACTTCATGTTAACAAGCTGTTCAAGTTTTCTCGTGGAAGGAAAACGATCAGCAAGAAAGTAATGAAATTCATTCGATAAAAAACTAAAGTTACTACTGATTACTTGTAGAAATATGCCAAATTTAACATGTTTAAGCAAAGAGTTTGCAATACGAAGTCTAATAACTAATTCCAAGAGTTACCTTTTAAATGTAAATAATAGGAATTGGTCTCAAAGACAATTCTTTGCAACAATTGTTATAAAATACTATAAAAATAACCGTAGAAAATAATTTGCTAAATTAAATGTTAGAAGACAATATTCATTTGTATTATTTCTAAAAGTCTGAATTCCTTTCATTGTGAACGAGATATTCCTTTCAAATCACTTTCTACCTCATCTTAGTCCTATTAAAAATGTATTCCCTGCTGTAATGTTATTTTTTATACAATTGCTTTCAGGTACATCCCTCGGCGGTGGAGTTGTAATGTTATAGTACAACTGGTGTATATTAGATATCAGTATCTCTTATATTTCCACGCTTTTTTCTATTGTAAAGGAGAATATCGTTCTGGGGCAGGAGAGATCATATCAGATCTACACATCCTAAAATGAAAACTGAAATGCTTTCTTTGAGCAGAAAAAACATGAGTGAAACATGAGTAAAACTTTACTAAGTCGATTAGATTTTACCACTGACTTTGGGAAGTTTCTCAAACAAATCTTAGTAACAAATCTCGTATAATTTTCGCTATATCATGGTATATGTAAGGAAATATCAGGAAATTAAATTCAGCATCATTTACTTCATCGCAATGTTTTGCATTCTTGCAACTTGTAGTGATTCAGTCTTGAAAATAATTAATTCAGGAGGAAAATAATAATAGTTGGGTGCTCAGTTGAATTCGATCAGAAAAAGAAACGTTTCAACTCATCGCCAAAAATTGTCTCCCAGTAAGGCGCCCATCCACATATGTAGGTCAACAGACCGAATAGAAATTCACATCGAGAAATTGAGTAAAAATCGAAAGTAGTGACAACCAGACGTAAATTCCGGATATCGCCCGGAGTTCCTTCTACGCCGGGACCGGCCACAAAATCTCGACTGGATCGCTTGGGCGACCCCTCTGCTGGCGCAGATCCTCCAAAACCGATTCCGTTTCGTCGGAGCCGAAGTCGGATATTTGTGGCATTGTTTACCGCCCAGCCCCGAATTCCTCCACCGTGGGCTTATCTTATCGGTCGCGAGGCACTCGCGGGCGGAAGGGCGGCTCGCGATCCGCGCAATCGGAAGCGCGCGCCCTCCGAAGGGCTCGGCGCATTTGCATGGCGGTCACGCGGGCCCCCTCGCGGCGCGCCGCCGAATCCAATCCAATGCGACGCGACGCGACGCAGGTCGCGGCGAGCGAGCGCCGTCGGGGGCGGCTGGCCGCCTGAGATACGGCCCGCCTGCGATCCACAGGCGCTCCGCGGTCAGCTAATATGAACCGGCGCCGCCGAGCGGATCGCAGCGCGGGCTGCAGATAGCGGCGTCGCAGGATAAGACGGAGGGGTTGGCTCCAGCCAGCGCCTCCTCGCCCGGGGATTGGAGACGTAAACATACATCAGCACGGCGGCGCCGGTGGAGAAGGGACGGAGGAGACGGCGAAAATGAGGGAAATCAAGAGAGGGCGGATGTGGCGATGGTGATAAGAGTGGTGATAGTAGTGATGGAATTGGTAGACCTTGTGGAGGCTGTACTGTCAAGTCATTGGAAATGATGTTGACGGTGGCCATGGTGATAATGGTTGTGTTCGAAAAAGTAATACGATTGTGGCTGTAGGGAAGGCAGCGATGCTTTGACGGTTTGACGGAACCACGGCAGTTCATATGGAGGTTCACAACAAAATGTCGCATGGCCACGTTGTTCTTTTCTCAAAGGAAGACAAAGAAAACTACTAAATTAACGCTTTTTTATTAAAATTAGTGGTTTTGTTCGCTGTTTTAGAGAAGACATGAGGTGATTTTGAAACGTGTTTTAACGAGTAACGACGTAAATAACCCTTCTGATACAAACAAAAGCAAATTTTAATAAAGAAGGGTTTGTGACTTTTTCATCTGAACATCCATATAGTATGTGGTCAGCGTAGGAGCTCAAAATAGATCCTCCTCTAGCAGATGATTCTCTTCAATCGAATTCAGGGTAAAAATATTGAAATCGTTCCGCCAGTGGCGATGGTGTAACGGTTGGCGTATCGGACTGTTATACCCAAGTTTGCGGGTTCGAACCCGATCGAAGCCGTGGATTTTTAAGGGCGAAAAAATCCTTCGTACGCCTTCCTTCGGAGGGGAAGTAAAGCCGGCTGTCCCATGTTAGTAGATTTACTGCATGTAAAAGATCCTCAAGCCTAAATGACGCCTCTGAGCTAAATTCAAATCGCCTGTTTCGTCGCCCAAGTAATACCTTCTTTCTCCCATGGTTGGTGAAAGGAGCGTAGCGGAATTTGCGTGGTCAGACGGAAGAGCAGGCCTCATGGCCTGAGTCTCGCCATGTAAAATAAGGCAAATTCAATTCAATTCAATTCAGTGGCAGATTTTGACGGCGCAGTGCAAACAGCAAAGGCCACTGCTGATGTTCGGGGAGACAGAAGCAAGCCGCAGCCACAAGAGCGCTTCCTGGAAAGGCCGCCCCCCGCGCCATTGCGCCCCGAGGGAAGGGCTGCTGCGGGGGCGGCGAAGGCGGAAGTTGCTCCGATGGCGCGGCGCGGGTCAGCTGGCGCCAAGGGTCGCCGTCACCCGGCGATGCCTCGCCGCACCCACGCCTCAGACGCCGCCCCCGCCAGACGGCGGCCGTTCCACCACCGGACTCACCCCACTTTCCAACCCACGTCACTCATCGCCCGCGTCCTCTCTCTGCGGTATTTTTGGCTGTTTCAGCCGCTGGTGCTTCCGACACCGTCTTCTCCCCACCCCCCGCTAGGCACTACTTCCACGACATCCCTTCTTCCCACGCGCTCAGTCCCCCGTATTTGTCAATACCATATCAGTGCTCAACCTCGCCCGTACGTAGCCCTTGGCACCCACGCCACGAGCGTCGCCCCCATCGCCCCGTTGCCGTGGAGATGCCGCCTCCCGGGCGGACGCCGGCTGTTGGCGACGGCGACGCGGTAAACAGGAAGAGGCGCGCGGCGCAGCGCGGCGCGGCGCGGCGCGCTGAGAGCGGTGCCTGCGATTTGTGGGCGGAGATAAGCCCTGGCAACGCGCGCCGCGCTGGGAGTGGTCGCGGCGGGGCGCGGCGGGGCGGGGCGGGGAGGGGCGGGGCGCGGCGGGGCGGGGCGCGGCGAGGTGCGGGGGCTGAAGTACGAGCTCCTGCCGCCGCCGCCGCGGGGCAGACGAGCGCCAGGCGCCGAGTTGCGAGCGCGTGAAGGGCTCTCTGCCGCTGATAAGTGAAGGGATGGGGTGATCAGTGTCTCGTAGTCAAGAACGCAACTTTCCGCGGAACACTTTTCAGCAAGCCGTTTGTTTTTCACTCGGGAAGATAGAGTACAAAATGGACCCGAGCTAAAAGAATTTGTGGGAATGTGTATTAGACCTGGTAAACGTGACAATTTTAAGCGATGTTAGATCAGGGGTGTTTACAGAAACGTTCTTTCCAAGACGACAGAACTTTTGTGGGAAAGACAATATAATCATATGGCAAATTCCATTTTCATCCATTTTCTTAATTTCTTTCGGGCCCTTCCGGACCATGAGGTAGCCCGTCTTCAATCAACCCTGTATGAAGGCGGTATATCAGAAGTCTATCAGTAACTCTTCTAAGCTTCTAAAGCATTCCACGTGTTTATAAATACGGTTGGTAGACGTAGAATGAAACCGTATGTGATGGGATGATTGTGAAAGGCAAAGGTAATCGCGGTTAACAATGGGACGAACCCGTAAACTTCTCAGAGTAGCTACAATATTCCAGCCTTTACTGCACTTTAGATGAGCTTGTACTCGCACACATTACATTATTAATGATACAGCATTTATTATTCGTTAACTGTATTCAAAATGCATATTTAGTTACCAATTTATTAACTTCCAAAAAAATTCATTATATTTTGAGAAGATTAATTCTCTTCCTTACAGACTTTATTCTATATTTCCTTCAAGATTCATAAGAATTCATTCAATTAATTTTATGTTTGAATGCATTGACGAGCCAAATACAAAGAAAATATACTATGCAAATATATTATGCAAATTGATAACGTAAATTGAAGTAATTTTGTTTTGGAAATTTTAGTGTTACCCAATTGTTCGATGAAAAAATCAAAAAGTCGATATACAAAAAAGGAAATATTCTCGGTTGCTCTCTATTGAAAGCCATTATCCTATTTCAATGACAGCACACACATATTTCTATTTTGAACATCGATGATTTTGCAAAGCGAATTTGAAAACTCATAATTTATATGTCTATCTGTCAAATTCAACGAAAATGAATAAATTTCTAATTAGTTTTTTCACTCATCCATTCGATTGCTGAACTAAGTACATGTAGATGGAAAAAAGAGATACAAAATGAATACTGTCGGAGAGGGATGTGAGAGTCACAGCTTCGATATGAGATGGAATCTGCTGCAAGTTATTTGCAGATATCTCCGAATTGGCATCGAGATAAACTGTGAAGCTCCGGCAGCCATAGCGTCAATACATTTTGCTCTGCTTCTCAGTTTATTGACGGCGACGGCACTGATGCAATGTACATTCATGATTCAGTCTATACAAATGAGGACATTCATAGAAAACCAACATCATTTCGAATTGAATATACGGCCTTGTACATATGTAGACATGATTGACCTCTGGACAGATTTCTCTTCTGACTTTTTCCTAATTCATTGCTATATTATTTTGTCATTTCATTGAACTTTCTTCCTATTCATTCCAGTAACTGATGATCTCACTTTTGCTACAGTTCTGATACAAACTTTGTGTGTATTTAACCGCTTAGATTACGATCAGTCCAGAACAAATCCATTGCTAGCGGCTTATTTTCAACAGTTCTTCTTCCCATTTACATATTAGCTACCGGTGTCATTCAGACTACATATATGTGAACAGAAAGTAATTGTTAAGGTCCGACTACTGAAGTTAGAAGTATAAAAAAAGACATAAATATGGCAAGTAATATAGGTACAAGTCATTATCATTAATGAAATATGTCAAATTTGAAACGAATTTAATACCTAAAGGGGATAAGATGAAAATGATATTTGTATTTACTTGCAAGTAAGCATTCTGTAACAAGAGAATATGTAAGAAAGTATTTCTATTCTTTTTCAAAACGAAATGTTCGCAACGTCCAGTTCGCATAAAACTGTTTACAAAACACTCGAAATTTTAATACAGAACATCCAACATTTCATTTGAATTTTTGAGTTAATTTCTGAAAGAGCATTATTTGCTAATTAATAGCTATAATTCACTTATCATAAAAATAATTACAAATGCATTTAGGTAGCCACTACGTACATGCGTACTACGAACATTCATGAACAACCACACATGAAAACAAGTATAGTAAAATACGGTAGGGGTTATTGACTACACAAATTTGCAAATTTCAAATACATGTAAAGGCACTTATGACAAAACGAATTCCAATAAATAGATAGTCACACGAAATGAGCTTCCATTGAACCGTTAGTCCGTAGAGAATCCGATACTTTAATGTCTAGTTTCGAAATGAACTCTGGTGGAAACGCGAAGCTGGTATGCTGAGTTACGCTCTACGCCGCACGGCGCGCCGCGTGCGCGGCGCCGCGACCGCAGTCATTTGCATAACGCGTGCGCTGGGGCGCTCACGCAGCGTCGCCAGTTGGCGTTAGTTTTTTGTTCCACTCGGCTCCTGATTGGATCGGACCTCGCCCCTCGCTCCTCGCAATCCACACATTGCGTAGAAGTGATGGCAATACGAAGAAAGCACTAGTGGTGCCAAAACAGCACATATTTTCTCGCCCCTACTTTCACGCAAAATAACGCGAAGACTACTCAAATTTTCCAAAACTTTTATATGACCTTATTTCAAAATCTATCTTTGAGCAACATATTTCATTAAAGGAAAAATCTCTACAATATTTTAGTTGTAGGAAGACTCCGAAAAAATTTAGAACTTTTTAAATTTTCGAAAAACCAGAGTTTTTAACGAATAGGAAACCTGCATCATTCTCTTAAAAGGTCTTCACACTATCCAACAAAAAAAAAATCAAAAATATTGGAGCCATTGTTTTTTTGAAAACTTGGAAAATGTCCCATGCACTTTAAGTTAAGTACTACTCCCAAAACCAAAATATAGGTTTCAAATTCTAGGGGCCGCGACATCAGCCAGATCGATTGAGGTATATCAGTTTTCGAGAAAATCATCTGAACGGTTTAGCCGCTGGCGTTGTTCACAGACGGACGCACAGATAGACGTTTTGCCGTAATCCGACTTTTCGGTATCAAGGACTCACAATACATGGATTCTGGCAACACCACGTGTTGGAGGATTTTTTTTCTAAATTTACGAACTGAACTTACCCACTTTTTTACCAGGACCATGTAACAAGAGTTTTTCTGCCGAAAATTCCCTTTTTCCGCGCCGAAATACTTTACTTTCTCTCTACTCCGCAGCGAGAAAGTAAAAAGGATGATGAATGAACATACGTGGTGAATTTAAAGTGGTGAGGAGACGGATGGATGAGGAGGGGGAGTGATAGTCAAGCGTCGGAAAGGAAGTTGATTTATTGATTAATTGAAGTTTCCGGTCACGTCTTATACGTCAACTACTAAGGTCATTAGATCTTTTATGAAGTGAATGTGTAGCCCAAGAGGTGACGGTGTTTCTTCCACGGTAGAATGTGAGATCTTGCACCAACCTATTCATCGGCTCGGTGTTATTTCTCCAGGTATCTCCTTATCGGGGTCCCATCTCGGCCAGGACAAGCTCTGAGCTCCCGACTGGTGTCCCGGGATGTGTGGTAGTGTAGTGCATATAATAAGCGTATGCGTATGTTTAAGGGGAGAGGAGAGGTCAAGGAAGAGGAAGCAAAGATCGCGCGCGGTCTGTGACTCGTTTGTTTGGGTACTGCTCCGGCATTCACCTGATATTAATTGGAGAAACTACGGAAACTTTCGTTCAGAGCAGCCGGCCCCTAGAATTCTCTTCCAGACAACGGCTGAATTCGACTTAGCTAAGTAACCAGTGTCAAAAACCCGGGATGGAGAAATGGAAGTCGGGTGGGAAAGAGCAAGTACGACTTGAGTAGATGTAGCGTAAGATAAAGAAAGAAAGAAAAATATTCCATGAATTGTTTTTGTGACGGTCTCGTAGATTCATAGATACCTGAAAGTAACGCAGAGGTAGAAGTTACGCGAGGGAGTGGAAAATGAAACAGCTGTGAGAAGCAACTAAGAGCAAAGGTCAAGTTGGGTAAGTTTCTTAAGAAATACTTCGAAAACCCGTCTCAGGCCTTGTGCGGTGACTGTAAAAGTCAAAAATATCATAGAAATTCGCATGATGCGATGTTGATCATGAAACCACTAAAAGGAATTGCTCACATCAGTGATGTGTTCCGTGATAAATACAGTACAGTGAGTGAGGGTCTTAATATAGACAGCAGAAAATACGACAATGAAGCAATATAAAGTATGTAGTAAACAGTGTGAGCACAGTTATGGAGTGAGCGTATTGGAAAGGTAAGCTGGCGGGTAAAGTTTAAAAAGAAAAAGAGAATCAGAAGTGGTGGTGATGGTAAACAGGGCGGAATGGAATGAGAGATGAAAGAGTGAAAAATAACTAAGCGTCTGCCATTGGAAGGAGGCGAGTGGAAGGGGTTTAGTTGGTGCAGAAACACGTGTCTCCAGGATGGTGCACATGAGCAGCATAAATAGCGCTGTTAGTAGTGGAAGTAGTACCGTGGGAACTGTAGGCAACGAGATGACGATATGGCTATTAACAGGGAAGTACTGGGATCGGCAGATTTGCAACCGTGTTCGCATTCGATAACATTGCCGCGTGAATAAGGTACTTTCCCACGTGATTCGAATCCTCTCGAAATCGAACACGATTTTAAAACAGAATGTAGAACAGGTAAAATATGGTTTTCAATTTCAGAGAAAATGACTACGGAAGAAGTGCACTCAATGGAAATTGAGTGTAGTATTTCACGATCAGAAATACATGACTATTTTTCGTGGACATTGCTTCCTAAAATTTAAAGTTTTCAATTCTACAAAACGTGTAAGTCTTAAAATTGCAGTTTCCTGAGACACATTAAATGTTAATAATAAATACAAGTTTCTTAAGGAAGTTTTATAATTTCCCAACAAACTGATAAATGTATTAAAAAGTATTTTAGCACATACAAGAGGATAAATAAAATTATAGAATGACACAATTTGATAAAAATTATATTAAACTTCTCTCTATCTCTCTTTATCTCTCTCTCTCTTTCTCTCTCTCTCTCTCTCTGTCTCTCTCTCTCTCTCTCTCTCTCTCTCTCTCTCTCTCTCTCTCTCTCTCTCTCTCTCTCTATCTATCTATCTATCTATCTCTCTCTCAGTTATTTTTCAGCTGTCGCCATCAGGGTGTATTGCAAACCCTACTTTTCTCGACAACTAACGCATTTGTGTGCTGTTCCGCATCGAGGAGAACTAAGACTCCGCGAAAGAACATATTCGAAAGTCAAGGGACAAATATCAGTGTCCAAAAATGGATGTAAACCTAATAGGCCGAGGCATCAGTTCATTCCGCATTCGAACCGCACAGGTCAGCTGAAATTAATACTCTAAAATAGAATCGAAATGATTGAAGGCGTTGTCATTGAAATAAATAATATTGTTGACAATGACAACGCCTTCAATCATTTTGATTATGTAAATGTCAACTACAACTCACCACTACTAAACCAATACTCTTAAATAGAATCTAATGATGCATGAATATGATTTCTCTATAATTATGATTTTTCATTATTAATTGCAACTGACGATTTTTTTATTAATTATTTAGTCAACCTGTATGAAAACCAAGTGTGAATTTCTCACGTTCCTATACATTTTCATTAAACGTATGTGCCGAACACTAGTGTTGGCGAAACGCAAAATCCTACAGCTGATCAAACAGAGCGTGTGCGCGTGCGGCTGCACGTGCCAGGACGTTTGAGAGCTGCCTCCGAGTTAGAGGGACAGCGCGTCCCGCAACGCAGAAGCATTGTTGTTGGCTCCCGTCTACATCCAGTCGGCGGTTTATTTGATCGCTGGGCGCCACGTCAGCGCTGTTGCGCTCATCTAAGAGGCACTTAACCCCCCCCGCCCCCCGCTGCTCCCACGCCCCCGCCCCCGCTGCTCTCTCACCCCCGCAACCGCTGTCTCATCGCCCCCGCCCCTGCCCTCGCCCCCGCTCCGGCTCCCTCTGCTCTCTCCCCCCGCCCCAGCCCTCCCTGCTCCATTGCCCCCACCCCGCTGCTCCCTCGCCCCCGCCCCCGCCCCCGCTGCTCCCTCGCCCCCGCCCCCGCCCCTGCGGGCACTGCGAGTGCGGGGCGCGCGAGGGAGCGATACGGGCTGCACGACCGCAGGCCGCTGGTAGACCGAACGTCACTGAGATGGACGAAGATAGAACGTCACTGGAAAAATAATGAAGGAAATCTCTTGGAGGTTTAAAGTTTAAACACCAAGTAAGCTAATGAATGGTAATTTAGCTAAATGTAATTCGTTACAACCTTTCTTCGGAGTAATTGTTGGAATTGTATGCAATTCTCAGAAATCTTGGCCAAAGCAGCAGGTTTCATATGCCAACATCCTTTGAAGTGCCGTAATTAATTTATCGTTAAGAAAGAGAATAATCTGTATTTAAGTATTATAAATTATTATTTCTAGTGGTAAATTAATAAATAGAATCGACACGAATACGGATTTCAACTTTCGGTTTAATTTAAGATCTGAAACCATTCCACGTTTATGCCGTGACCGTTTTGCCATCATCGTGAATAATATTTATAATAAAAACGCAACACACTATCAGATTTCGAATGAAAATTCAAAATGACATAAAGACAAGTATTATAAATGAGTAGAATTTCAAAAGCGTTGTCTTTCACACAATATCACTCAGTAGGACTACACGAGTGAGCTACGTGAAGTGTCCTTTGGAAGCGTAATTCGAATAAAGGACGAGAGCACGGTGACGAGCGCTAGCTGCTGGATAGGCGGATGTGGGAGTATGACCTCGGGGGTTGGAAGGGATGACAATGACTCCTCGCGGACGAGTCAGGTTTATGCGTGCTCGAGGAGCACCTGCAGGGTTCTGTCTGAAAGTCTACAGCACACAAGCTGATCGTCATGTTTACTACACATGTCACGAAGGTCCGACAAATCGCAGAGTCGTTGATTTGCACTGGAATAACGGGTGATCGGAGAAATGTGCCTACCATTACTTAGTCACGGGGCTAGTGTTTCTGACAACGGGGAAAACAAAATAATTTTATGTTATAAATGTTCCCAAATCGCAAATATTCGATACATTTTAACCAGTTGAATTATAATGAATAATTATCCTCAACTTACTTTCTCTCATACTACAGATGACGTTATGTAAACTTCAAAAAACCTATCTCCTGATTATGACATAAATACATACTTTGAGGGTACCTGGTTGTGAACAGTTTTTGGTTGTTTTGTTTTACTTCAAAAAGTTCATTCATCATAACTATTCTTCTGTGGAGAACACTAGCAAGTGAACGGTATATCAACAAAATTGGTTTTCTCTCATCGATCGGAATGAAGTGACGTCCCTTCGAATTTAAAACGCATATTTCAAAGCTTGGAGATACTTATAAAACCTCTAGTACTTGTTCACATTATTTTTACAAATGTAAGTAGTTTTCGAGTTCATGTCGCATTCAGTTGCGTTCAATTTTAAACTTAGCCCACGTATTATTTCATTTTAATGATTCATTTCTTTACTCTGGTAGAGGAAATGTTAATAAAAAGAGCTACATTTCAACTGACGTGTGTAAACGACTATCATGTGCCACGTATCCAGGAACGTGCCGCAACTCCGAAGCAAGTTGTAAAACCTTCATTTTTAAATCTTCCAATTACTCTGGACACAGTACCAGCACATTCTAATAAGACAGTTGCCTTCCCACAACCTTAGCATGCCTGGTTCAAGTCAAAGTTTATTTTGTCGTACGCAATTCGCAAAGTAACAATTTCCAATAATTAAACACCGCTAGCGCATGCAAGCTGAAATGAATTTTTTTTATTTAAAACGAATATTTACATTATTCTTCTTCCTACGCCTCCCTCCAGCCCCAAATATAACACCATTGTTCTACTAGCAAAATCATCCTCACTCTTTCCAAGAATTAAAATACCATACCTCTGTAATCTCATAAAATTATAATTTATCTCCCCTGTAACCCACTCTGCTATCGCCAAGCACAATATACACAAAATCAACAAAAAATACAAAATCCCTCTTGGAATATCCTCAAATGTAAATAGTGGAATAAATATTTGTGATAGTTTCTCAAACCATCACGTGTAAAGCCTTTGAAGTCCAGAAATAAAACTTGTAAATCCCAGTGAATAAAAATAAATTTAAAACGTTATTTCCTCCTTGGTCACTCCCGAAAGTTGAAATCAGAATGAAAGAAAATTAATTTAATTTCTCCAATTATTAATAATTTATTTATTATTATCAAAGAGAATATAAGAAGGGAGTTAAAATGAATGAATTTAAAAGATTGCTTGCTTATCAATGCCTTACGTTGAATCTTCTGTTTAGATCCATTTTGAATTTATGTGTATTTATCTGGTCTTCTGGTTTGAGAAACTCTATAAAGGTCTTATTCGATTTCCACAGCATATGAGTATCTTTAGCCAGTGTTGTAATTTCTTGAAAACTTTCAGGAGATTAAAGGGTAATATTTTTATTTAGAACTTTGATTCATTCTCTTCATCGCCTCTTGAACCTGTGAGCCAGTAACTGTTAAGAATCCTTCTCTAGTAATACCTACAGGAAAAATATTGCATCTTAATAAAAATACTTTCACAAAGAAATCCAAGCCTGACTTACAGGGATTTGCAATACATTTTCTCGGAACTCTTGTTCAGAATTTTCAGTACCAATAACGTTTCATTGCCTTCCCGATAAGTAATGTCGGTGTCAAAAAGATGGTGATTTTGATGCATAACTACACAGTTTCGCAGTCCTCTTTTGATAAATATCTTTCCTCTCCTACGATTCTTTCTGACTTCTACCGAAAACAAACAAGTAAGCAAAGGACAGTGACCTCCTGGAAGACCAGAAATCGATTTCCGGCCCACATTTGAACTCTCCTGTGGCTTTTCACTTCCGCTAACAGCTCTTTGGAACCGAAGGTCGGAAACCCATTGACCGATTGCGAGTTGATAACAAAACTGCTGAAAGGAAGGCAATATAACCCCGGATGCATTTCTCAGAGTTAACTTTTTCAATCTGAACTTTGAGACTTCCAAGATACCGTAGCCGCGATGGGACATGACAACGCCATCCAATTGATTTTTCGTTAGCACAAAACCATTGAACTACTCTCATTCAGCCATTTCCCGCCTCCTTCCTTCAATACGAATATCGATGATATTGTTAACTTATTAATAAATATATTTTCATAAAGTTTTATCCGAATTTTGTAAAGATTCTATTCAAGCTCTGATTTGTTATCTCTCCCTGGGATCATTAATTTTACCGTCTCTTCACATTTCATTACTTATAATTAACTTTTACAATTGCGTATGAGATATAAATTATCACAATTTATTGACATATACATTAAGGAATTTACTTCAATTACATAGAAATTAAATGTATGATGTATGTTTTTAATGAGTTACACAACGGTTAAGTTCTTCAATGTTATATTAGTTGAAGCCCTTAGATGAGTCATTTCAAGTGTGAACTAGTTGTGTTACAATAGTATATTATCTCGCATTGTTTGTAACGAACGCTCAAAATTACACGAAAACTATTCAAACTTCAAAAACTTACGTACATGACATTATTTAAGATCTAATATCGAAGAAAAGATTTCCTATTGAAAAACCTCTATCTTTAATATTGTAGTTGTAGGAAAACGCCTGAAAGGAAGTGTTGCAATTTTCAAATATTCAGTGTTCAACGAAAAGTGGATTTCCGCCATTTTTATATGCCATATTATTATTATTATTATTATTATTATTATTATTATTATTATTATTATTATTATTATTATTATTATTATTATTATTATTATTATTATTATTATTATTATTATTATTATTGTTTTTACTTTCTCATCTTATTGGTACATTTGAATGAATTGCACAGATATACATAATCAGAGCACAATACATCTATTTTTTAAAAAGAATTTATAATACATTGTTTCCCATGAATTTCCGTACTATTCTTGTTGTTGAAATAACAACAGCCTTCTGCATGGGTTTGTACAGATCTTCATTCAAACCCAGTTGCTTAAGGCCCCCAATCAGACTCCTAGGGATGACTCCGGTGCTGGAAACAATTATCGGGATAATGTTGACTCTTTTCATATTCCACTGTTATTATTATTATTATTATTATTATTATTATTATTATTATTGTTACTATTATTATTACTATTATTACTATTATTATTACTATTATTATTACTATTATTATTACAATTTTTATTACTATTTTTATTACTATTACTATTACTATTATTATTATTATTATTATTATTATTATTATTATTATTATTTGCGCTATTTCAGAGAAAAAATGAAAGAGAAAATTGGCGTCCTTTCTTACAAAACTTTGAAAAAGTCATTGAGACTTCATGTAAAGTACCCGCCAAAATCAAAATATCCGCTTCAAAATCATCCGGATTTATGTCCGTCAAAATGACATCGATTTTCTTCCTATTACATAACTTTCTCAATATTATCTATAGGATAATGTAACAATGAGGAACATTATATTGTTTCCCTTGAGATACAATATATTGTTCCGCATGTGAACATTTTTTACTTCTCTTTCGCGTTTAGTACAAAAACGACTTCTACTCTAAGCCGAGGAAAAAAATAGTAATTGCTCTTCTATTAATTTTTTCTTTCAACTTTTATAAGTTTGCTATATTCTTGTGGTTTGAACTAATTATTATTTATCCTATATTTAAATGTATCCCAGATCCAGTGTTTCAGTTGTAAAAAGTAAACAAGGAATAATTCGACCCCATTTTGGCATTACTTTTGCAAAAATTGCATCGTTCAAACATTTTCTGAATAACTGGCTCCCACAAAATTTTGAGAGTAAAGATATTTTTTGCAGGAGTTTAAAAATAAGCGTTTTATAAAGTAAACTATCAATGATTTACAAGTTAATGGTATTTCATAGAGAAAGGAATAAAATAATAATATTTGTTGTAATGTGACTAAACAATATCAAAGAAGAAATGCATTGCATTCCATCAATGATCAATGGATGTCAGTAATCAATGACGCATTTTTTCATTTCCACATTTTTTAATAATATTTTTGATCGATAATATATGTGTAGTTAACATTGCTGATTTTAAAATAAACAGCACACGAGTTCTCGAAAGTGAAATGTGTTGGAGCAACTTATATTTTTTAGTGAACTGATATTTACTTCATATTCCGGTTTTAGTAGCAGCTGACGTGTCACTTCTTTTTATACGAGCTTTTCCTATCTCCTTCCGACACAAACATTTCTTTTTCGCCTTGAGTTGACTGAAGTCCCCTATTACCAACTTCTTTCCATGCTAAGAGGATTTCAGGATCTGGCTTTCCTCCTCAAAGAAGATGACAGAGGAGTCTTAGGACGCTGTCGAGCTCAGCACGACAAAGGGGGACGAGCGAAGCACGTCGAGGTTAACAGACGTAGACCACGAGGCAAGGCAAGCGGCACGCTCTCTTCCGGGTATTTTAAGGCTGCGCCAACCTTTCCTAGGCCACAGACATTTCTTGAAAGACAGGGGAAGAACAATTGAGAATTTCATGCCAGTACCTGAATAGGGATACAGCTCAATTCTAGTTCTGATCTGACATCCGCGAAACAGGTGAAGTATTTCTAAATTACGAGGAATTTTTCAATTATGGATGAAAAATTATATCACCTAGAACATTGGTTGGAAGAGCGAACACGATGGGGAAGAAAAAATGCAGTTGTCTGTGGCCCATTGTTTCATATATTGATCTGGCACCCGGCTAGAGTTGTTAGAAGAATCCCCAAAACCTCCGATGAGAGCCGTCTGCCACTATTCTCATCTCACCAGGTAGTGGCATCACTGTATCGGAACCGTACGTGCAAATGGGAGCTGATTGACAAGGACGGGCGAAGAATGCAAGGAGGAGGATGGAAGGATCTGGCGAGAGATGGTAAGGACAGAAACATATCATGAATAACTTGAAGAGAGCATCTGGTGAAGGTTGTCAAGGGGTGTCCAAAACGGCGAGAAAGGAGAGAAAAAGAGAGAGAGAGAGAGAGAGAGAGAGAGAGGGGAGGGGGGAACAGATACAAGAGTGAGCATGGCCAAAGGATTCATGTAATTACTAATAACATTTTGTGAATAAACGAGGGCTTGTTACGATACAAGTTTTGGTTTAACCTTATGTTCGAGTATAGTTTACCATTCTTCCAAAAATTACGTTTTCCAAGTATTCCAAGATTTATCCCGAAATTTTCATCAAGAACCTCAAAGTTGTAATAGGCATATTAAGTCGCTAGTTTCTTGAATATTCCTACCCCAACTCTATTTTTAAGAGTTAAAAGTGTTACATTTTAAAATCTTCCTTTCTCATGTGAGATTTTTCATTACATTTATTTCCTCATTACTCCTCCAACCAATCAATACCCTTCCAAACCCAAATATATTAATTCTGGGATGTTTCTAACTACCGTTATAGGACCTTATAGAGCAAATACGAGTAACATATGCAGCTGAAATTTGTAAACCTAGGCGGTAACCAAGGTTTATAACCAATGAAGTCCATTATTTGTGATATCCGCCGTGTCGTTCAATGCATTTTTGTAATACCATCATCCTATAAAGTAAAAATCATATAAATAAGAAATACTTATTTTTTAAATAAGCGTAATCATACGCCATGAGTAACTACAATTCATTTGTTTTCATTGTTCTTAAGGAACGGTGACCGTTAATAGATATTAATTTACTTAGTAATGTTATGTATGTAATCACTGCCGAGGCCAAAAGTTAAAAATCGAGGTGGGACGTAGCGGAGCCGAGATTTGTAATTTGGACGAGGCAGTAATAACACTGTAATATTTCATGGTATGTTCAGCATTTTATCGGTCACCATGAAATCTCAGAAATTATGCGAAAATGTACGAGTACTGCGATAGTAAACAAATGAATTGTGTTGCTGTGACACGTTAGTACGATGTTGTTAGGTGTTGCTTGCGATATATCAATTTAAAATATATTATTTTACCATGGTTCGAGAAAGATGGATGCGAATAATTTTCCTAAAGATACCTGAAGATAATGAACCTAAAGATACCTGAAGAAATGACGTACGGTGAGGAAGTTGGCACGGGCGAGGGCGAGGGCGAGGGCGAGAGCGAGGGCGAGGGCGAGGGCGAGGGCGAGGGCGATGGCGAGGGCGATGGCGATGGCGAGGGCGATGGCGAGGGCGAGAGCGAGAGCGAGGGCGAGAGCGAGGGCGAGAGCGAGGGCGAGAGCGAGGGCGAGAGCGAGGGCGAGAGCGAGGGCGAGAGCGAGGGCGAGGGAGCGGGGTGTGCGAGGGCGCGGACAAGGGCGCGGGCAAGGGCGAGGGCAAGGGCGAGGGCAAGGGCGAGGACGAGGACGAGAGCGTGGGCGAGGGCGAGGGGTGTGCGATGGCGAGAGTGTGGGGGAGGGCGAGGGGTGTGCTATAGGGCGCCGGGTGTGCAAGGGCGCTGGCGCGGATCGCGAGTTGCGACCCCTGCGGCGCGTAACGGCCGCCCTCCGTCCGGCGGACGCCGTGCTTTACGAGCGCGCGTCCGGAGTGGGACGGCGAGCGGCTGCAGCCACAGGCAGGGGAAGGAGGGGGCTTCTGGCGACGAGGCCATGCGGGGCGCTGGCGGTCCATCACGACTAGGAAGTGCCAGCGGCGCACGCTGCCATTGCCTCTTGCCCCCTCACGCTCCCCTCAATACCCTCCTCATTCACCACCGTCCCCCTCTGTCTCACACACCTCCTCTTTCCGTCTCTCTCTCTCTCTTTCTCTCTCTCTCTCTCTCAGAGAGTGAGTCTCTGTCTTGAAACAGTGAAATGGTGGCCGTTGTCGTTGGCATTCTTCAAGAAACTGCTCCCATTCAGGCTGTTGTAAGATTACCTCACCTCCAGGCCCCTACTAATTTTCATTGAGCAACTCAAGGTTGTGACTATAACGCAAGCCTTCGTCAAGAGGGCACTGCGATTCGATTTCCAATAATTCCATGTCGGATTTCTGGAGTAAGAGGTGCGTTTACTCACGTTGTTTTTCTTCATTACCTCATCGTCATGCATGCTCTTTCCCTTATTTCCATGTGTTCAATATATTAATAATCACCCCACGAATAATTATAACGAGATAACATTAATAAAGTATCTACTAGATACCTCCCCCTCCATTCCTTCCACCCCTTTCAGCGACCAGCCTCGCTTGTTAAGCTCTCCTATTCCCCGCAACTACCGTCGCCATACACATTCCACTGCCACCGTCCCGCTTCCCGACACCAAACGCATTTGCTACACCTCCCCATCCTCATCACTATTACAGCCTCTTCGTCCGCTATCTCATCACTAGGCGCTACTTCCCTTCGCCATTCCATTTGCTCGACTGGTGCATCGCGTCCGTTGCTTCTCTTTAGCCTCCGCCGCTGCAGTCGCCGTCCGCGTGTCAACCTCCGCCTCCGCCCCCGCCCCAGCCCCCTCCCCAGCCCCCTCCCCAGCCCCTTCCCCCGCCCCTCCCCCACCCCACCCCCTCCCCCGCCCCCGCCCCCCGCCCCCGCCCCCCGCCCCCGCCCCCGCCCCCGTCTCCGCCTCCGCCTCCGCCCCCGCCTCGCCCTTCCGCAGCCGGAGATTGCTGCAGAAGGCGGCGCGACGAGCGGCGCTGACAGCGGACGCGCCGCCCTTCGATGCAACAAACTGCGATTCGGGTGGCTTGTTCTCACACGTCACACTCCCTCTCCCACTCACGCTTGCAAATCCTACTGCAAAATTCGATGCAAGCGTTCGTTTGCGTCAAGTTGCCCTACGTGTAAATAAATAGGTTGATTGATTTTTCGTGTTTCCGGGCGCGTCAACTGATTTCGTCTTAGTCCCGTAAGTATTGTGCGTGTTTTTCTCGGGATATGGCGGTGATCTCGGGATATGGCGGGTTATGGCGGGATGCGGCGGCGATGGTGTAACGGTTAGCGTATCGGACTGTTGTACCCAAATTTGCGGGTTCGAACCCGATCGAAACCGTGGATTTTTAAGGGCGAAAAAATCCTTCGTACGCCTTCCTTCGGAGGGGAAGTAAAGCCGGCTGTCCCATGTTAGTAGATTTACTGCACGTAAAAGATCCTCAAGCTTAAATGATGCCTCTGAGCATTCAATTCAAATCGCCTGTTTCGTCGCCCAAGAAATACCTTCTTTCTCCCATGGTTGGTGAAAGGAGTGTAACGAAATTTGCGTGGTCAGACGGAAGAGCAGGCCTCATGGCCTGAGTCTCGCCACGTAAAATAAGGCCAATTCAATTCAATCTTCTCCCGCTGGATGGAGAGATCCGGCGCCGACCTACCGTCAGCTAGTGGGGTTTCCCCCTAACCACGACTCTCCAGCGGGGCACCACCCCAGCCGAGACAAGCTCTAAGCTTCCGACCGGTCTCCCGGAATATGTGGTAGTGTAGTGCATGTTAGTGTAAGTGTGTGTGTGTGTGTAAGGGGGAGGATAGGACAAGGAAGAACAAGGAAAGATCGCGCGCGGTCTGTGGCCCGTTTGTCAGGGTAGTTCTCCGGCATTCGCCTGGTGTGGATTGGAGAAACCACGGAAACCTACCGATCAGAGCAGCCGGGCGCTAGAATTCTTCTTCAGACAGCGACTGAATTCGACCTAGCTGAAAAGCTAGTGTCGAAAATCCTGCCGCCGTCACGACTCGAATCTTGGACCTCCCGGTCAGAGGCGCTGCAGTGACATCAATTGATGCACTGAGCTACCGCTCCCGGTGTAATCAAATCGGAAAGTAAGCAAGTTCGAGGGACAATTTTTCAGGCTTACGGAATTTACTCGGAGTATCGATAACTTCAAGATGTCATTTTAAGTTTCGAACAATAAACCAACTCCTATGTGCATTATTCTAAAATTCATTTGTTCTCTTCAGATGTGACATTGATGCAAAAGGCATGTTAATTTCAAATTCATTATTTTCTCTTGCAAAATTCTCCGTTATATTCATCTTATTGTTTACACCTCCTCTATATCAACGCACAAGATTTAAAATCATTTTTATGTTTCATCTGTAACTTAAATACTCTAAAAGAAGGTTATAACCGGATAATTAACACTGCGATATGAGATGTCTTCTTTTATTTGCATGTTCTTAAGTCTTCCTTCATACAGTGATTTATAATACTGTTTTTCAGTTATTTTCTCAGTATGCAAAATATAACTATAAACTTAACATATGTGTTAACGCGGTTTTCAAAGCTGGTAACATAGTCATTGTATTTTGATGCAAAGGTGTTTCCTAAAGAGTGAAGAAACGCACAAGTTCATGCAATATTTCAAAAGACATTTATAAAATTTCAAGTTTCCTAATGTTTTCAAATTAATTTTTGTGCACAGATAATCGCTTACAAGTTCATTTTTCATTGTTTCACTTTCACCATGACTTTCTTTTACCTCATCTAATATATTTCTGACATTTATAGTGTTGTTTTTGCGGTGTCATTGCCCGGAAAATAATAGGACGACAGAATGTTGTCTCGTAAGCGGCTATCACTCCCTAGTCACTTATATTGGAAAATCCGGGGCCTTTGCTCCTTTTCACGTCCGTCAATAAACGCTCCCGCAAAAAGGAGTAAACGTCGCCGTACGACGCACCCCGGGGTAATATTGCAGCCCATTGAGACACTGGAATGGCCCGCCCCGCCCCGCCCCGCCCCGCCCCGCCCCGCCCCGCCCCGCCCCGCCGCGTCCCGCCCCGCCGCGTCTCGCCCCGCCCCGCCCCGCCCCGCCCCCCCCCGCCCGGCCCCGCCCCTCCCCGCCCGGCCCCGCCCCTCCCCGCCCCGCCCCGTCCCGCCCCGCCCCGCCCCGCCCCGCCCCCGCCCGGCCCCGCCCGGCCGCCCCTCCGCCCGGCCCGCCCCTCCCCGCCCCGCCCCGTCCCTCCCCGCCCCGCCGCGTCCCGCCCCGCCGCGTCCCGCCCCGCCCGCCCCGCTCCGCGCTGTCAACGACACAGATACAGTCTCTTCCGGCCCCTCTGCGGAGGCCGGAGGTGACGCCGACTGGAGAGTGGCCAACTCTCTGTGCAACACCATTCAACGCCGAACTGGCCCTCGTATTTTCTCAGGTGACGTGCGGATGATAGTGAAAGGGAATGCGTAATTGAAAGCTATCACAATAAATATTCAATGGCAGCACTAACTTACGAAGGTGCAGCCTAGTGTTGGAACATTTCACGATAAGGGGCATTCTGAGTTGAGGCTTTATGACTTTGGGAATGGAGATTCATATTTAAGATAGGGTGTGTGATGGTCAAATTTTATTTGTGTTAATAAAATGTAGACATTTTTTCTTAATAAATAAACGTGAATCAATCGCACACAAGAACTTTTCTTAAGTATCTCACGGTACTGGGTGATTCCAAAGAAAATAGGAAATATACTTATGAATCAAAATTTTATGGTTAATTTTAATTGTCCCTTCAAACTTTGCAACGACTTCATACTTCGCAACAAATTTGCAAAATATAACTTTTAAATGATATCATGTGGCCTGTATGATATACCTTCACATAAATATTTGTTTCCTTGCGGCCAGTCGCATAGACGTCGGAATTCAAAGCATCTCGTTTATTCCTCAAGGTATAAATAATTTATAATTATTTAATGCAACATCTAAGTTGATGTTGACTTCTTTAAATCATCCTGTTAATAATACGCATTATCAAGAGCATAACACGAGTTTAAGATCCCTACTTCCTGCCTGACATCCTTGTAAGGCGGAGTGCCTAACGCTGTAAAAAACCTTTCAAGACGTGTTCGCGTTTTTGTAAACATAAAGAGAGGGGTCCAGCATAGTTGTAATGAAGTCAATACATCGAAGGTTACTAGTACTTGTGTATCATTGAAAGTCTCAAAAAAGATAAGAGAGTTGAGAAAATGGTAATGCACGTCGAGAGTGGGGTAAGTAAAGGGTAGCTGAAGCCCCAATGCCGACGGAGAAGACAGGTGTGACAAGAACGTATGGAATGGCGGAGGCCGTACGAGGGCGACTGTGGCGTAGGATGTGGTTGCAAGGACAGTGAAGGGACGGGAGGCAGAGGATAGGCGCAACAACGAGGCAATGGGTGAGGCAAATGCGCCGGGCCATATCGGGGCGGAGGGCAATTGAGGCCTCGGAGCCGCAGTGCCACGATGCAAGTGCACGGGCGGGGGAGGCAGTTGGGGTGGATGCGGAAGAGGGGCACTGCTTGCACGGGAGAGATTGATTGATTTTTTCGTGTTTCCGGCCACGTCAACTGCTGTGGTCATTAGTTCCGTTAGTGTAGTGCTTGTTTTTTTCTCGGGAGATGGCTGTGATCTTCTCCCGCCAGATCGCGAGATCCGGCGCCGACCAACCGTCGGCTAGTGGGGTTTCCCCCTAACCAGGACTCTCCCTCTAGCGGGGCACAAGCTCTAAGCTCCCGACCGGTCTCCCGGAATATGTGGTAGTGTAGTTCATGTTAATCTAAGTGTGTGTGGAGGGAGACGATAGGACATGGAAGAGGAAGGACAGATCGCGCACGGTCCGTGGCCCGTTTGGTAGGGTACTGCTCCGGCATTCGCCTGGTGTTGATCGGAGAAACCACGGAAAACTACCGATCAGAGTAGCCGGCCTCTAGAATTCTCCTCCAGACAGCGACTGAATTCGACCTAGCTCACAAGCTAGTGTCCAAAATCCTGTCGCCGTCAGGACTCGAACATAGGACCTCCCGGACAGAGGCGCTGCACTGACAACAGCGCATGCACCGAGCTACCGCTCCCGGTACGGGAGAGACAAAGAGTGGGAGTGAGCGGGGGAGGGAGTTGGGGAGGATGTGGGAGACAGAAGGGGTTGTTTCGGGTAGGAAGGGAGAGGGAGCGGGTGGCACTGCCGTAAAAATGAAAAAGAGGCTGCAGGGCGGCCTGAGACCGTGGTCAGCCGACGGCCTGGCTGTTTACGGCCGCGCTGCGTTGACCCGCCGCGGCTGACCATTAACCCTCGTGCTACTGGAGGGGCTGTGGCCTCCATTTCGGGCTTCTCGCAAGGTACGAGAGAGATGCATGAAAAGAGAAATATGCAATTTAAATGTGTTCTACATCAACGTAGGTCGCTTTAATTCTTTGAGATGAATGTTGTAATGAATATATATTATCTCGCGAGACAGTTTTTTTATAGTGAGGCAGTTGTAGTGAAAGCATAATTTTTATTTTCAAGGCCTTTCTGAGACCTACAAGTATCTGCAAACATTTTTTTGCTAAATAATAAATTTATTATATATTATATACAGTTTATAGTCATAATTTTAAAAGAAATATTCTCAGACCGTTTGAAGTAAGATTGAAAGGAGAAATAGGATTGAGAATATTAAAGGAAAAGAAGATCATAATTACTAAGTTGCTCTTAAAAATATATATTACGAAGCATTCAAGAGTCATTATTTAAAAATTAATTTCCGAACACAAACTTTTTAATTCGTAAAAATGCAGTTTTGTTTAGCCTGTATTTGTAATTAAGTGTTGGGTTTTATTTTTTAACATTTTCACGAATTGAAAATGTTTTGAAAAAATTAACTAAACATTTTGTTCTGATTGTATATAGCTAAATGAAATTTCAAGTAACAGAATTAGGGCTTCAGCCTAAACGTAATCTGTGACTTTGGTATATTTTTTGCGTCGTTAAATTCTTTGGTGGCTCTTCCATTAAGCTGAACAGAGACCGTGCAAGACATTGTGCTCAGATACGAGGCGTAAAATATGTTTCTAATTTAAATGTAAAAACATAACATCGATTATTTTGTCAAGAATGTAAAACATTTTTACAAACTAAATAGCATTTTATATGATTTGCTAGAAGAGATTCCTATGAAAAGTATATAAGAAAAAAATTATGGTCAAATACAAAAATCAACTCTAAATAATATAGCATTTACCAAATATGTCATACTCTAAAATTACTTAGTTTGAAAAAGTGATACTTTTAGTGCTCTCTGAATGTTTTAACAACTATATCTGACATTCTTATTTGTATTTTTACTATCCTCTTTCATCGATCAACAACTGATAATTTACTCTTCCATTTTTTTATTTTCCGCATATGTATCTCTCGATTCTGAAGAGTATCAGTGTGTGTCATACTTATATTAGTATTATTATCGGCAGATTTTATTTAAAAAATATAATAATATTAACTTCAACGTGTTTTTCTTAAATGATATGCGAATATTGGTATATGACTCATTTTGTTTTTTCAGTTACCGTAACTATCTAACATTACGAAACTTTGAGGTAGTTTACACGAAGATTTCGTATTTATTTATACATTTTGTTTAAAGTTGTAGGTTATTAAGCAAGGTAAATTGTACAATTTACAAAGATTCACATAAAAATGCAATGGAACGTTACGTACGTAAAGTATTTAAAAAAAGATCTCAATTTTTTTTACCTGGCTCAGCAAACCGCTTAATAAATTTTACAGATGTTCACTATCTCTGTAGTTTATTTGCAATAAGGATGGTCTCGTAGAAAGATTTGAACGTAAATAAAATAACGAACATCTTATCTCTTCTTCTTGTATCTCTAATCGTGCGCATTCCTCGCTGAATTTTAGGAAACTTTAGCGACCGTGTTCTCATTTTAACGGAGGTCGCACACCCCTTCACCTTCCGCGCACGGAAATAAGACGTCGCGTCGGTGCAAAGGCCAGGGCGCGGTGCGGCGCGGCTAAGCGGGTCGGGGTTATCTGCAGCGGCCAGGCGCGCGATAAAGGCTGTTAGAGAGCTCGGCTATGCTGCCTCCTCGGCCACCGCGTCTCAAAGGTCAGATGGGATTTCCAAGGGAATGGAACTGAGTGCGCGGGGGGTAATGGAAATCAGTCGCTGCATGTGATTACCATGGCAACCACGTCCACAGCTAAAGTATTCCACGAAAGGTTCCCTGGCTACAAATAGCATGCTAATCTCTAGTTGAGCAACAAGAATCTGAGATTCGCGTCTGAAGGAGAGGTGTTTAGAATAATAGCAGATGTGTAGAGAAACGTTTTATAGTTGTCATTTTACCGTCATTGGTCATCGTTCTAACATGATGATAATGAAAAACTCAAATAAATGCGATTTTAAACCAGGGGGACGCACGTTAAATATTTCAATAAATGGCACGATATCTTCAATTCATAAGAGAGCAAATCACAAAATTGCCATATAAACTCGTAAATTATCCATATTTCAAGCAATATCCGCACGCTACTTCACACACGTCATCGTTGCGCCTCAATCTACTACCGTCTGCTTATGATTTGAGTCATAGCATGTTTTTTTGACGTGAAATATTGGTTTACTAGTAGAACCCGGCAGACGTTGTGCTTCACTCTCTCTCCACTCTCCTCTCTCCTCTCTCCTCTCTCCACTCTCCTCTCTCCACTCTCCTCTCTCCACTCTCCTCTCTCCACTCTCCTCTCTCCACTCTCCACTCTCCTCTCTCCACTCTCCTCTCTCCACTCTCCTCTCTCCACTCTCCTCTCTCCTCTCTCCACTCTCCACTCTCCTCTCCTCTCTCCTCTCTCCACTCTCCTCTCTCCACTCTCTCCCCACTCTCTCTCTCCACTAACGTTTTCCCTTTCCCATCCTCATTCCCCTCTCATTTCTCACTTCTATCTTTTTCTCTCTTTTTCCCGTTTTCTTTTTGCGTCTCTTTTTATCTCACTTTTACCTATTTCTTTTTCTCTCTGTACGCCTCTGTCTTTGCTTTCCATATTGTCCCCTCTCTTTTCCCTCGTCCTTTTTCCCTCTCTATCATTTTCCCCTCTCTATCCTTCCCTCCCTCTTTCTCACTTTCTTTTTCTCCCTCTCTCCCTTTTCCCGCAGACATCCACGTCTCTCTCTTCCGTTCTCTTTTCCCCCTCTTTCTTCCTATTCTTCTCTCTCTATTTCCCTCTCTCTTTCATTCTCTCTCTTTCTTTCTCTTTCTTTCCCCCTCACTTTTCCTTCTCTAAATATCTAAAAGACAACTTTGAAGTAGTAGACTACGGTGTCGTTCGGATTCGGTATACTATAACAAAGATGTGAGGCGACTGAAAAGGCAGGTTAGGAAAGCGTTTAGTAAACGTTTAGTAATCGTAATAAGGAACAGAAAGATACTTTTCTGCAATTATCTAAAGATTGATTAGCATTAAAATCACATACCTAAGAAAATTACTTGAAATCAATTCTAAACGATCGATTAAACTGTTGGAAAATTTTTTCAAGTATGTGAGACAAAAAAGGGAACAAAGAAAGTATTCCGGCGACATGCGGAGCAGACGGTTCGTTAATTACAAATGACAGTGAAAAGGCGACTTGTTTAAATAGATTTTACGCATCTGTTCTCAAGTCGAAGGATGAAACCCCAGTAAGTGAAACAACATCCGTAATAGGAACCTTTCGAGTCGATGAAAAAGGATCGCAAAAATTAGGAGAAATAAATCTGGAGGTCCTGATGGAATACCAAGAGAAATACTAAAACCAGAAGCCGAAGCCATGATTCCTAATTTTGCGCGGTTAATGGACTTCACTATAAATAATAACATGATTTCTCAAAATGGGAAAGAGTCAACTGTAGAGCCAATTCACAAGGGGGAGACAAAAGGATTGTTAATAATTACAGGCGTATAAGTTTGACATCAGTCGTATGTAAGCAGATGTAACACTTAATTGCGGAGTACATTAGACGAGTTTGGAATAAAACTGATTGGCTTTTCAAAATCAATATGGTTTTCGGCCTGGGTATTCGTGCGACAGCCAGACAATTGCTTTATGTCAGAACATCGCAGATTCATTAGACGAAGGGAGAAGGGTCAATGCAATAATATTAGATTTTTCTAAAGCACTTGATGTGGTTCCACATGGCTTTTTAATTGACAAATTTTTAAAAACCGGAAAAACCGTACAATAATATTTAGGATAAAAGAATTTCTTACGGGGTGAATTCAGTCAGAATAGGTGATAAATATTCATCGAAAGCACATGTAACCTCTGGGGTCCCTCAGCGGAGTGTGTTAGGCCCATTGCTATTCTTAGCATTCATTAATGACATTGCAACTGGAATAAAATCGAAAGTTACAATTTTCGCCGATGATTGCATAATATATAGCAGTTTTGACTCGTCTTCCAATGAAAATATTTTACAGAACGATCTAAACTGTTTATGGAACTGGGCGTGCTGAATAAGATGGAATTGAACTCGGAAAAGAGTAAATTCATTTGCTTCACCACGTCTAGCTCGAATGTACACTTCAACGATGAGCTAGAACTAACGTTATACCACGTATTGATTGATTGATTGATTTTTTCGTGTTTCCGAGCGCGTCAACTGCTTTGGTCATTAGTCCCGTTAGTGTAGTGCATGTTTTTTCTCGGGAGATAACGGTGATCTTCCGCCGCTGGATGGCGAGTTCCGGCGCCGACCTACCGTCGGCTAGTGGGGTTTCCCCCTAACCAGGACTCTCCCACCAGCAGGGCACCACCCCAGCCGGGACAAGTTCTAAGCTCCCGACCGGTCTCCCGGAATATGTGATAGTGTAATGCTTTTTAGTGTAAGTGTGTGTGTGTAAGGGGAGAGGATAGGACAAGGAAGAGGAAGGACAGATCGCGCGCGGTCCGTGGCCCGTTTGTTAGGGTGCTGCTCCGGCATTCGCCTGGTGTTGATCGGAGAAACCACTGAAAACTACCGATCAGAGCAGCCGGCCACTAGAATTCTCCTCCAGACAGTGACTGAATTCGACCTAGCTGGAGAGCTAGTGTCGAAAATCCTGCCGCCGTCAGGACTCGAACATAGGACCTCCCGGTCAGAGGCGCTGCAGTGACATCAGCTGATGCACTGAGCTCAGTAGCTGCAACATTCCTAGGTATTTGTACGTGTCTTCATTGCCAAGGCTTTGAATAATGATGTCACTAGAGAGTTGTAATCCTCCTTCCTGTTCTTGAACTTTACCACGTTTGACATGTAATATCGCACATTTATCTAAGCTAAATTCCATGCAGATATCCTTGCTGAATTGTTGGACAAGCATAAACTCACTATGTAGTTGGTCTTTATTACATGCGTAGAGTTTAAGGTCATCCATATAAAACTGATGCGATAAGCGAACATCCGGATTTCTCTTTATACAATATCCATATCCGGACTCTCTTATCATTCTGCTCAGCGGGATGAGGGCGATGCAAAACCACAGTGGGCTCAAACTGTCGCCCTGAAACATACCTCGCCGAATTCTGACTTCCTTGGTCTGATAGGAAATACCACCTTGCCTAACGTGAATAAAGGTCTTCCACTCGGACATGCATACAGAGAGAAAATTCAATAGAACTGGATTAATCTTATAAATTTCAAGGGCGCGTAAAAGCAATGAATGAGGAACAGAGTCGAATGCCTTTTTATAGTCCACCCATCCTACAGATATATCATGTAGGCGTTTGCGAACTTGCTGTGTGATCACATTATCTATAACTAAAAGCTCTTTGCATCCTCGTGTCCCCTTTTGACATCCAATTTGCTCAGGAGGTAAAAGGTTTTAATTTATCAGATGATCATTAATTTTGGAAGCTATAACTGATGTCAATATTTTGTATAGTGTTGACAGACATGTGATTGGCCGAAAGTTCTCTGGTTATTATTATTATTATTATTATTATTATTATTATTATTATTAATATGGTCATGTCCCTTATAGAGTGAAGTGTAGTGTGGTGTAGTGTAGTGTAGTGTAGTGTAGTGTAGTGTAGTGTAGTACAGTGGAGGGGAGTGCAGTGAAGTGTAAGGAAATGAAGTGCTAGATAAGCTGAAAGTCAAGTTTGAGATAACTAGAAATTAATTATAACTAGGATATCAACCTCTAATTCTAATTGTAATTCTACTTGTAAATAATCGTAATAGTTTTGTAATTGTCCTAATTCAAATTGTAATCATGTTTTCCATCGAGTATCAGCTCAAGGCGAACTTTAATAAATATCTAACGTAACGTTGCAATTGCTAAAGCTCATCAAACTTGCATTATTTACGATTGTGTAACGTCATTAGTTATGTGATGAACAGACTTGAAGGATATCACCTAACGCCTAGTGCTAAATCTCCCTATCATCGTTTATGAATTGCGAGAAGCTTGGAATGATTGGTCTGGCTTAATATTTTCCTGTCCCAAGAACTTGAATTATATTTGATGATGTCTTATTAAGGTGCCTACGAGAACAACTAAGTGGAAATTAAATTTCAATTAAAAGTAATACATAATATCACAAACGATGCTGGATTTTTTAATACATAATTCCCCATCTTCAGGGACGTAATTCTAAGAATATATACTTTAAATGGGTATTAATTTGTTGCATCGTGAATAATAAAATGTTAAGTCGGAGAACGTCGCCACAAAAATGTAACGGCAATTAATACCCTTCATTCATACAGAATTAAGAAGTAATGGATGCCATCTTAGAATTCTGACTATAAAGTGTATTGTTACGAATAATGAAGCTAACACCGAAAGTTTTAGAAACACGGAGAAAACATTGCACTAAAATTGCCCCTGAAAGAGCCCTTTGTTTCATAATAATAAAGCACTAAACAAAGTTGTCCATTTAAGAGCTCTAGAACTTCTTACTATTTCAGGAAATATTGTACATGTTTCCCCAGGGTTTAATAAAAACCATTACTTTAAATTATGCTTACTCGTTTAACATTATAGCAACAGTTTTAACGAAAGTGCCGAAAACGAGTAAGCGGGTTACATTCCGTACTACTAGTTAAATGTACAGGCGAGGAACTGGCGTGGTGGAGCTCGCGTGTTGGAAAATGGGTTGCCACATCAAAGCCACCTGCCATCGACCCAAAGACCTTAGCCGTCAGGACTGTGAGCTACAAGACTGTTATATGACCTTGCACAGGTACGAGGTCTTTCGATCTTTTGTTGAGGGAGGGGGATTTGCGATTGCAGAATCACGTAGCACGAGGGGCTTGTCAAGTAACATCTTGCGAGGTAAAATAGTAAAATTGCCAAATGTTAAATAAATATATAAACATATATGAAATGAACATTTCACAGTTTTTATATTATACACTGACATTTAGAATATTCAGAATTTCTTAAGTATTGGGTTTTATTTTCTTATTTTAAAAAGATGTATCCTTTTTTCAATGATACTCTTTGAAAGTTTGGAGATACTTTTCCATTAGAATAACGTGGCTCCTAATAGAGTTTAAAAATTGAATAACTGGGCAAGCAACTGTATTTCTTCTGCTGTCATTACAATGTAATTTAGAAAATATAAATATGATTAATGATTATTTGCTCAAAATTGCAACCTTAATTATTTCCTAGACCGGACTTGAGTACATCAATTACGCTCCCCAGAATCCAGAAACTCTCATTCTGAAACGGTGCTCGCCGTTGGTAAGCCGCAGGTAACATGGCAGAGAACGTTCCTGCACATCCCGGAGCATGATAACGAGGGCGGCACGCCGCCGGTACACGCATGGCGCCTCTCCGATAAACACTCGGCCCGATGGCGCGGCCGCAGCAGCGATGCCAGGGATTAGCGGCGCGCGCCGCTGTTTTTATTCGGCGCCCGGTGAAATACGAAGCGGCGGCGCCCTGCGGTCCCGCCCACCCGCGAGGCCGTGCTCGCGAATAAAAGCGAGACAGCGCGAGGTGGGGTGGGGGCGGGGCGCGGGGGAGTTGAAAGGAGCGGGAGGAGTGGGTGCAGCGGGGAGGGGCGGGATGAGCCGGGGACGGGGGAATCGAAAGGAGCGGGAGGAGTGGGTAGAGCGGGGAGGGGCGGGGAGGGGGTGAGGTGGTGGCGGCGGGAGGTGCCGCAATGAGGTGATGCAGAGCGGGGTGAGTAGAAAGGGGGCGGGCGACGCGGATGGGGCGGGGCGGGGAGGACGTGAGGTCGACCGCGCTGTGATTTGTGGTGAGGACGCCTCTGAGGATGGAGGACCAGAGGCCGGGGCACGGGCGACTTGGGAGAAGCAAAAACGTTACGAGGCTTTGCGACGAAGGGGTGCGGGTGAAAGTGTGAGTAGGACGTAGTGAAACGTTCCTGAGATAGAAACGATGCTGGAATACTGAAACATAACGAGAAAGTGTTTGGATTTTGCACGAACTATCAAAATAATTATTACAAATTACAAGGGTAAAAAATAATGAACATGTGATTTCTGAATTGTGTCTAACTGTACATAAAATTGCACCGTCAATGTGTACCCATTTAAGAGAAATGATTCAAATAAAATATTATTGTGTAATTCAGGAAAGGCAAAACATTTCATGATAGTGTCAAGGGAACACGAAGGAAAAAAAACAACAAAATTACCACACCTTGTACGAATCATTCGTGTAAAAAGGCATTAGACGATGAAATTACAATCTATGCACTAAAATAGTGAAATAAAACGAAGAAACTATTTTACGTATGTTCCTGCTTTTATCAAGCAATTATGTTTTGTTAAAATGTTTTTAGGCTATATGATCAAAGAACGTAGGCGGTCTGTCTATCAAAAGGGAGAACCGACATTCGGAAATCGATAGGCCCAACTTATTTCAGTGGCTTCAGGTCAAAGACGGGTGGGTTGAGGTTTCTGTTCACTCACTAATCGCGCGGCCAACCACATTTGCAGCGGAGCACGACGGCCGCAAAGCCTACCTGCCAGAGGCAACAGGCCCAACCCTGTCGAGAAGCCTTCGAGAGAGCAGCCTTCCAGAGACGACAGCGAGCCTGTAGTGGAGTTTGGCAGATTTGGTGTTGGCATCATGTACTGAGTCCACTCTGCGGTCTCAAGGGCCTTGTGTACAAACCACTTCGTCACGCTTGAAGGACGAAGCTTACGTGATGGGATTTATCGGTTACAAGGATTTGTTGTTGACAACGCGAATTCTGAGATAATGCTTTGAATAATATTCAATGAGAAGCCATATATAATAACATCATATCTCTGCATTAAGATGTACTATGTAATTTTATATGTGTGGTTAGTACCTACGGGGGTGGGTTGTATGGGTAGGTACCGAAACGTCAGTTACGATACAGAATGACACCAAAGCCTACGAAGTATCTGTTTCTACGCAATATTTCAATTTTTATTTACAGATGTTGTAACTTCGAGGCCGTAGTGAACAACTTCTACTGAATGAAAAAGAAAGGTGTAGAGTACTGTGAATCAACTCTTCTCAGAGAATACTCAGATTCATGTTCCATTGAACTTCCACATAAGATAATAACACTGCTAATTATGACAATAACAACACAATAGCCAATTGAGATAACCAAGAAAATGTAGATTACTAATACAACAATTTAATAACTTTAGAGTTGTTCAAGCATTATATATAAAAAATTGACAAAATCAATGAAATATTTTTCGTTAATGTTAATAATTATTTTAATATTTGGTTAAAGAAAAATATTAGAACTGTTATGAGAAAATTAAATACGTATCATTATTCCCTCTATTTTTCGGTTTAATTATAATTGATACAAATAATATTATCTTGCCATAAAAAGAGATAATGATATTCAGGAATTGTGTATTCCTTACAGAAATTGCAAATTACTGATTGTGAGTGAACTACATATCAAGGGCAGTTCAAAAAAGTATTCTATCGTAATGAACAATTATGACGAAGAAAAAGAAATGTTCATTCAAGCAGATGCAACTAACCTGGCATTGATGTGTTATCAAAAGTTCGGCGTCCATGTGTGACGGTGCATCAACCACAAGACAATTTGTGGTCGGAAGTAATCCTATGCAAAATTTAGTAACAATGCAGTGCGGTAGCCGCGACGTGGCCTCGTCAGAGGAATATAATGGACGTCACGACCTACAGCAGAAGCTCTAGAGACAAACCCACTTCATTGCGTGTGGAACTACGTTCGAATTCCCAGACCACGAATTGCTTTCAGCTTTCAGGGTGCATAAAAATACCACGTGTTTCCAGCTCATTCTTTTAATTGCGGAACAAAGATTGTGTCTGTCAATTCAGGAATATGTATATCATTATGAAGCTCTCAAATTAACGTCAGATGAGGAAAGAAAACGGAAACAGTTTGAATCTTGAGGGAAAAACGTTCAATAGTAAGGAAAAATTCCGTTTGATATGTGATATACATTTGTAAAACAATTTCTTAATACTTACCTCATTTGATTGTCGATGTGATATGTGTATTATGCCTATCGTGCTTTTATGATTTACCAGAAAAATTGGAGAAGAGACGTTAAAGGAACCAGTAACAAATTGCACAAACATTACAAAAATAAGCAAAAATCATTATTGAATAACGAATAAGAAGTAAGAGCTATAAATTCATTGTCATAATTGATTGACAAATAACTGCATTTTGTGAAGAAATCATTTCTGTAAAGGTGAACGGGTATACATTCAAATATCCAATGAAATATCGAATAATCTTCCATCAATACCGGGCGAATACCGGAGCAGTAACCTAACAAAGGGACGCCACGGACTTCGAAAGACCACTTCCAAGTAGGACTTTAAGAGCTCGCGCCAATATTAAAGAAGCAAGAGAGTTCGATTTCTGACCTTATGACAGTCTCGTGTGAAGGAAAGGTTAACTGGAAATTTCTACGCAGGTGTGATCCAGTGAAAGGTAATAAAATATACTCAGGAACAAACCCATTGGGAACCACAAGAATTACACGATTAAAAGAAATTCAGTCGATTTCCTAATTTTATCGTCGAAAACAATAGAACTAGAAAGAGAAGTTTAGGAACTTAAACTTGGTCACTTGACCCAACGATAACGTTTTTATTTATTCTTCTTGTGAAGCGCTCTATTCGAAGTAAGTAATTAATATGTCTACTCAAGTGATTAGGAACGATTTAAACAGTAACGGTGCAATAGAAATAAAATACTTTCTTTCAATGAAATACTTAATTTTAATGAAAAAAGTGTTAGGATGTGATTCAAAAATATCTTGACTGATCGATAATTATTTGGTGTTTCCGGGCGCGTCAACTGCTATAGTTGTTAGTTTCGAATGTATTGTGCACGTTTGGAGGGGCGATGTTTTCCACCGCTAGATAGAGCGATCCGGCGCTGACGTATACTTCGTGAAGGAATTTCTTGATTCAGTGTGGCACCAGCGCAACTGGGGAAATCTCTAAGCTCCCAACTGGTTTCCCAACATGTGTGGTAGCGTAGTGCATGTCATTTTAAGTGTGTGTAGGTAAGGGGTGAGGGTAGGACAAGGAAGACGAAGGTTAGATCGTGCGAAGTCTGTGGCGTCCCTTTGCTAGGTTACTGCTCCGGCTTTCGCCCGGTATTGATCGGAGAAATCAAGGAAAACTACAGATCAGAGCAGCCAGCTGCTAGATTTCTCCTCCAGAAGCGGCTAAACGCGATCTAGCTGTCTAGCTAGTGTCGAAAACCCTGCTACCATCGGAACTCGAACCCTAGGACATTCCGATCTGAGGCACCACAAAGATATCAGTTGATTCACTGAACCACCTTAGCCGGTTAAAGTATTTGGAATAATAGCGAAGATCAAGTACCGGATACTTTGGTTGCACTTCAAGAATTTGGATAACCAAAAGTGAAAATTCGCAACAGATATAAGAATTCACCATGGCTTTGCAACTGGTACACCTTTCACTTATGGCTTAAGAGCCAATCAAAATGGAATCATTTTTAGCCCAAATCTAATTTTGCCAGACCCAGAGGCCAACTTTACTACTATCTCTCTACACCGCATCATCTGTTCCCCTGGTGCTTATTGGCCGCTTTACTGCTTGCAGGTGGGCAACGAATGGCTCGTTGTGATGTCGTGGCCCACCCTCCCCCGCGCGACAGCGAACGCAACCACCCCTAGGCCGCGCGATGGGGGCGGGGCGACCGCGGAAGAGCGACGCGTGGCGTGGTGGGGCGTGGTGGGGCCTGGTGGGGCGTGGCGGGGCTGGCAAAGAGTGGCGTGGAGGGACAGGGCGGCCCAGAGAGGGGCGGGGGTTGAGAAGGGGCGGGGTCAGGGCGTGGAGGGGGCGGGGAGGGGACGGGAGGGGAGGAGCGGTCGGGGCGGGTGGGGCGGGCGGGTGGGGAGGGGAGGGGAGGGATGGAGAGGGAGGGGAGTGGTTGGGAGGGGGCAGGGCGGGGCGGGGATGGATAGGGAGGAGAGGGGAGGGGAGTTGTTGGGAGGGCGGGGAGGGGCGAAACGTGGAGTGACGTAGCGTGGCGGAGCGCGGCGTGGCTGCCCGGGGAGGGGAAGGGAGGGGAAGGGAGGGACAGGGAGGGGCGGGGCGGAGGGCGCAGGGCCGTTACTTGTCGCGGCGGGAACCTGCGGTCTCCGAGCGCGCCCTTTATCGCCCGGGCGCCTGGCCCTGCGCGGAGGCAGCCGGCGGGCGTTCGCACGTAAAGGACGCCGGAAAAAGCTCGCGAAAGTCGACGTTCGGGCGTTAAGTAAAAAAATACTCCGCGCGAAGGGAGCTGTGCCAACAATAAAGGGTCAGAACGGCTGCTTGTGAGTGTCACCCTCTTCCAGACGCACATGGTTCTGGGAGTTGGAAAAAGGACTTGGCACAAATGTTCGAGTATACATGCAAAATTTATTGCGAGGGACATTTTTGCTGGGTTGTGTAAACTTTTAAAGTTCCTGCACAGTACTCAGGAATAGTAAGTACAATGATTGTATTATTAAAATTGGACTATATTACATTATTAAACATAGAAGAGATAAAATTTTGACATTTCATTGAAAAAATTATGTCAGTATTATATTGTAAAATTATTCTTACTCGAAACATATTTTAGCAATAAAGTGTGAGTGTATTCAAGCTAATCAGCTTTCTTTGTACCCCATAATATGTCTAAAGGAAGTTATTTTCACTCCCATTGTTGTAATATCTAACTTTACAACTTTTATTCCAGAAATAAAATCTCCGTTTTACAAGGCTATTATTTTAAAGTAGATGTCGTTTGATAGTATCTCCCGCGCAGACGACTTGCGAAGAAATGAGTGATTTCCAAGCTTCTATCGCGACGAAAGTTCCTCATTAACCCCAAGACCTAGTCATAACTCCAAACTCAAGCAAACTCGTTAGCAGCGACTCCGCAAATCTAATAATCATAATCCGTATAAAAATAGCCGGTCTCTTCAAGGAGAGCGTCTTACAGCCTGACATTCCCGCTCTTCTGCAAGTTACGCAAGCGTAGGAGCAGAAGGTCTGAAGGGCAGAGGGGGGGGGGAAGAAAGCACGCAATGGAAGCGGGGGGGGGGGGAAGGGGCGCAAATGGCGAGAGGCTATTAACCCCGCGCCGCGCGCCCCCGCTCCAATTCCGAGTCGCTTCCACCTGTCATTCGCACCAGCGCAGCGCCCTGCGAGCGCCTCGCCCGCCCCTTCGCCGGCGAATGCAACGCGGCTCCGGACAAAGGCAAGGGAACGGCGCGCCGGCCAATAAAAGGGAAGAGCAAAAATACCCTTCCCTCACACTTTTAATATTAAGCGGATGCCTACAGGGAAGCGTTTACGTATTCTTGGAGCACGACAGAAACTGTTTGAAATCCTCAGTTAATATTATATTGGCATACACATTTAAGGCATAAATACCGTACTAGGACATACACAAACTATTCAACTTATATTTAAAAACGTCATGCCAAAAAGCGACATTATACATCAACGTGAGTATTTGCAGAAAAATAAGTACAATGTTGATGAAATAGAAACGTAATGATGGAGTTACATTTTCTGTACTCGTGAAAATTGTTTTGCGGCTCTCAAATAGAGTTTCTTGCACAATATACTATTGTTCGTAATGAGCACTACCTGGATTTGTATCACTTAATATGTAATGGGAATATGGGAGGAGAAAAGTAATATTTTCCATAGCAATGCAGAAAGAATTGTTATTTTTTTTTCTTTTCTGTTCTATTTTGTCATATTCTCTAATTTAATATAATTTTAATACATAATTGTTAACAATAGCAAACTTATTTTTAGTAATCGGAACTCCAGACATTATTCCATCAAGATTATTTACTGCCTAATGTTTCGTATACTATTTATGTTTCTTTTCAATACTTATTCTCAAAACGTGTTTTCTCAAAACAAAAGAATAACTTACTTTAATAACTTGCATTAATTTACTATTATTGCATGTATTATTACTATATTTATTATTATTAATGTATAATTAATGTATGTATATTACTGTATTATTTACTGAAAAGTATTTGAAGAGCAAATTAAGTAACACGGAAAACAAATTAATTCAAAGGAAATAAATAAACCACATCTACAATATTGCCCTTGTTACGGAATTGATCGCTCATTTTTAATGAACGCAATATAGTCTTGCAATTTTGCAAGTAATCTTTTAGAGTAACTTCGCTCCAAGCCGTGACAAAGTGAACGAGCGGAACCAGAGTTGCTCACTGTATTTTACCCTAGATCACAAAGAATGCATGACGCCATTCACTTCTGTAACATCGCTCTGAACCGTCGCAAGGGAACTATACGGTCCATTAAATTGACACAAGAGCACTAGAGCCCATTCCCTTCCCACACGACATCTGATGGCAATTTAAATATTTTATAGCCTGAAAACGATGGCTTTGTTCAGCGGAAAGCCATCACAGAGCTCCCGATCCACAAATTCTGATAACGTTTTGTTAATAGGGGTTAAATACGCGGTAGAAATCCATGCAGGGGATACTGAACCGAGCATCATTAGGTTTCACATTGATGTAACTTAATGCTGAATCTCAATAACCTCAATTCTGTGTTAAAGCAAGCGACCTCTGTTAAACAGCACCATATTCCTCTAGACGAGGACGAAAATATAATTGCAGTGTGCAGTAGTTAGAAATTGTACTCATGTGAAGATTATGCGAGCCAGGAACGTAAAACGAAGCGAAGAGAAGTTTAAGATTCAAGGGAAGTTGTAAGAAGACTACTCTTTGTTATTTTAAGACTCATGCTATCGTAAATGGACACAGGATTTAGGTCTTTCCTAAATAACATGGGCAAAGAAAGTTGTACAAAAAATGTTTACATGAAAATCGGAAACACATTTATATTAATTAAAATAAAGTTTAATTACATTTCAAAACGGACATGTCCGTTAAGTGAAACAAAACAATTAAATAAACAGAAAAAAGTAAACAAACATTTTAAGAAATAAATTTGGAAATAGTCACATTTAAATGCTATAAAATGTAATGAAAATAAAAAGCTTGTTATAGGTTTTAGACGCCGAATTTAACTGACTCGAAAAATAAAAATATAAATTGTTAAATTCTAAGTCTGATATTAAAACGGAAATCTAATCATATTAATATGGAGCTATTTTCGAGACAAAATCTAAAAAGTTTTGAAGAAAATGTTGTAAGTGTATTAGCTTTATATTCAGAAAGCAACCTTAAATCTAAAATATTCCATTCAGAATGGTCAGGTGTCGAGTCTAGTAAGATAGATAATAATAGAATATCCAGTGTAAGTTTTAGGAGCTGGAATTGTTCTCGGACTGACAATAAGACGAAGAAGTTGTATTTATTTATTTATTTATTTATTTATTTATTTATTTATTTATTTATTTATTTATTTATTTATTCAAGCTTGACCTTTGGCCCTCTGCAACCGCGAAAGACAAAAATAAAAAAAGATTTTCATCGTTGGGAAACCCCAACTTCGCGTTTTCGTCAAAAATGAGAATGAATTCTCACTCGATAGAATTACTATATTTCTAGAAAGTTGAAGTTAAAGATAAAACGACAGAATATGATTGTGTTCCTCTAGAAAGCAGAGGCTTATTGTTTTCGATATTGGAATTTTGTAAAATATATCGGAACATTATCATTATTTAGTACTAAAAACGGTGGTGTCAGATATGTTTGATGAAAATGTATGAAACAGTAAACTTCCATAAGTTATCCCACGCTATGTTTAGGGTTAGAGGCGGCTCTTGCCTGAGGCAAAGGAAAACACATCGTTCGCCACAATCTGACTGTGATGTTGCCATTTGTTGTCATCTCTGTGTTTGTACAATAACTACTGTATTGATTCCCTGGATTCAACACCACACTTTACTGCTCCACGTGTAGGTGGAGTTTGGAGTGGACAGTTCTGTGATGATATAGCTTTCTGCAACATTTTTCACGAATAGATTACTTTCAGAGTGCTTTACCTGCTTAGTATAATATTCATTTCTCGCTTTTTAATATTTACATATGTTTATCAAGTAATGAACATTAAGTAAAATTTACAGCGTTTGAAAAGCAGGAAAAATTTTGATTAAATTTGAAAAAGTAAAAAAAAAGTACCATGTAGCAGCAAAAAGTCTACTATACAAAATTACACAAAATTGTGCTCCAAAAAGTAGAACTCACACTGAACCAGGAGAACACACAGTAATTTAACAGCACTATAAATTAAATAACAAAAATAATATTTACAAATACTACAATAAGATATAGAACAACAGAACTTAACATGCCAAGAATTTAAAAAAGTTTCATTTCATAACACAACACGTAAGTAGAAAATATTTATTGACGGGAAGCGTCTGCCTTGGAACTTTGCTGTCGAATGACTTCAGCAATGAGGTAAGAAGTGAAGTACTGAGTTTGATAATCCAGTCGGTGTGCATATCAAGATAAAAAAACGGAAAACACACAACCAACTATTTGCATTTATCAGTCAAAATTGAAAATGTTTCATTGTTTGTAATTTTTTTTGAGTTCCTCGGCATTTAATGAATTCATGGACTCCACTCGTACGGCTGTAGAATGCAAAGTTTTGGAAGCATCATTCTCCTCTCTACTTCCCATACTACATTTTTATTTATTATCAAACTTTATTGCAACAAAACTTACGTAAAATACAAGAACATTAAAGGCGAAGTGTTGACATTTTTATTTATTTTTAACCAGTCTTAATTTGGTGCGCTTCACACATCTATGACAATTGCGTGTGGACCGTGATTCATTTGTTAGGGTACTAGTGCTACGGCATTCGCCTGGTGTTGATCAGAGAAACCACGAAAAACTACCGATCAGAGCAGCCGGCCAGTAGAATTCTCCTCCACATATCGGCTGAATTCCATCTAGCTGGTTTCGAAAATCCTGCAACGGTCGGGACCTCTCGGTAGGACATCAATTGATACCCTGAGTCACCTAATCTGGTGGGGATTGTTTATTATTTCCACAATTCTTGGGTGTAATCTGAGAGTCTGAGAGTTACAGAATGTATTTCCCCATAATATTATGCCATATCACGGGAGGGAACGGACAATCGCGAAATATACCCACTGAGTTGAGGGAAGACCGACTAAAATACGAAAGAATTCTGAAAGCGCATAAAGACTTTAATTTCGTGTTCAATACACTTATTTGGATAATCCATTTCAGGTTTGCTGAATTGAGAGTCTCAGAAATTTTGTTCCTTCATTAGTCAACTGTAGCACATCGAACACCGAATGAATGTGCATTCATGCGGTGCATACAACTGTTTATTTGAAATGCAAAATTTAATTAAAACAGTTTTCCCTCCATTAATATTAATTTGTTATTACGGAACCAATTTGAAACATCTGAAATTGTACTATTTACAGTCTTTTTTGTTTACTCGTAATTTTATTGCAAATAATATCCGTGTTATCAGCTAAGAGTACTGTTCTTCCACTTTGAAACGCGAGGACATATCGTTTACGTGTAGTAGGAAGACAATAAGACCTAAAATCGAACCATACTGACCCATGTGCAGTTGGAAATTAATAAAGAAGTGAGAAAATTACGTCGTGTTTGAGTATGAAATGAGATCGTGGTTTTAAAAGAATTAAAAATATTCCAATAGGTGCTTCATTTTAACCCACTGATGAAGTATCATCTTTAAGAAAATAAAATATTGCTGTTTCTAAAGATTTTTATTTTTATTTTTTGTATCTCGTGAATCGTATGTCCCGCAACAGCATATGCACTGGTATGTGCCAGCGATCGTTGAGCAGTGATCCAATAAATTCAGCTGCCGCTGTTTTTCACTTACCCAACGTCGTTGTTCGTTCGTCTCTCTCTTGAGTCAGTTTTAAATAGGGACACTTCAAGTTCCAACACAAAGAAAATGCATTGTTCGTTAATTGAGGTTACCACAATCAATCGGCAAACTATTACCTGCATCGCTTCCCTGGATTTCTTGTTCCATTTTCTAGAACCACCAATTAATGTTCTTAAATACCTTCCCAAGGTTTCACCAATCTTCCAATCTCTCGAAGAGCTACTATTTCGGTATTTAAAGGAGAATATCACTTAAAATATCTCGACCTACATTCAGATATCTATTTCTCGAACTCCAGCCAGTCTCTCCCTAACAAACTTGCGTCTACAGTAACTCTGTATTCCTCAATTGTCTCTTTCTTACGGGTTGATACTCTCGTACCGTTTTATGTTTACATTTCGTAACATTTTTAAATTCACGTTGGCGATTTAAAAACAAAACAAATTCTTAAAAATTCTTAGAAAGGGTTCCATTAGTAAATAGAAAAAACTAATATTTAAGAAAACTAAGGAAAAAATTGACCAATTGACAAACAACTAACAAAAGAAATTAATATGCTTAAGTATAAATTTACCGTGCCGTTTACATGGGAAAATGAAATACATTGCAATTTTTCTGAGTAGAAGACAATTTTGTTGGCTCTAAAACATAATGGATGGAAAGTCTTTTTATAACATAATTTTCCTTCGTAAACTGCTGAGAGTTCATATTTCATGGTTTTATTTTCCTCAAAATATTTCTACTTAAACTTAACTGCTTCTGCGTAAACAACTGGTTTTGCTTTTTTTAAATGAAGAGTATTTGATTTTACCCAACATCTATGAAAAAATCATTTAAAATGAGTTATCTATAGTAAATTCTTATTATCAGAAATAGAATGATCCAAACTTTCTAGAGTTGACGTGGTCTTTATTCACAAGAAACTAAAACCAGTTTTGACTCAAATGGAATAGTTAAGTATTTTAAAGGGTATAAAACAATCTTTCTACAGATACGTGTATAGTGCTGTTATGTTAATGCCTTGTCTTACTTGGCGAGACTCGGGCCAACAGGCCCACTCTTCCGTCTGACCACGCAAATTTCGCTACGTTTTTTTCACCATCTAGCGGAGAAATGAGGTTTTATCTTGGGCGACGAAACAGGCGGATCTCAATTTTGCTCAGAGGCTTCTTTTAGGCTTGAGGATTTTTACATGCAGTAAATCTACTACATGGGACAACTGGCTTTATTTCCCCTCCGAAGGAAGACGTACAAAGGATTTTTTCGCCCTTAAAAATCCACGGCTTCGATCGGGATTGAACCCGCAAAACTCAGGTACAACAGTCCGGTACGCTGACAGTTATACCATCGAATCGGCATTGACTACTGTGACACGAGTAGGCCAATACCATTAATTCCACAAAATATTAGTAACGAGGAATGTCCCTAGGGGCTTGTAGACGAGACAGCGATGTCCATTGCTTGTGAGGTAAGTAGTTTTCTCTACTAATGTCGAATGAGTGCCAGCGAATATTTTTGAGGGTAATTAAATCATTGTCACAAATTCATTATTTAGCTATTCAGTTAAAGTGTAAATACAGATGAAAATCAAGTTAATCACATGTTGAAAACACCATGAAAATTGTTGAATTTAATGCAGACTTAAAGCAACTAACTGCATGCAAACGCGAATGCATATGTTTGTTAAATTCTTGTCTGTCAAATGTTTCAAATAAGGAATCAGAAGTAGCAAACACAAAGTTTATTTTGGCAAATGTTTACAATATTCCTTATATAAATCTGCACCAACTCTTTGAAATGATTGAAGGCGTTGTCATTGTCAACAACTTTAAACAAACAAACAACAAACCAACAAACAAACGCGTTGTTGACAATGACAACGCTTTCAATCATTTCAATTATGTAAATGTCAACTACAACTCACCACTAAACCAATATACCAAACTCTTTGCCAATATACCTTGTAGCTTATATAAGGTATATTGTATATTCTATATCTTACCGATCACCGCCACCTCCGACAATAAGACACACGCACTACACTTACGAGACTAATTGCCTCAGCAGTTGACGCGCCCGGAATCACTAATCAATCAATCAAGTACCTAATAGTTCCTCGTAGTTCAAACCGATGCGGCTTTGTAACTCCCCAAAAACTGCGAACGCTATGGCGTTGATATATGCGTGAAATGATGAATTCGGAATTCCCAGGTAAGGCAAATTTAAACAGTTAAAATAAACAGAAACTCAAAGTTTGTTTGAGAATTTAAGCGTATATTGTCGTAAAGCACATGTTCAGTGCACACGAGCAAGGTGCACAGTACAGAGACCAAACGGCCGTCCTTTTCCCAGTGCTCGCCAAAGCCGTTCAAAAACAATCTAAACGGCGAGACAGACCTGCCGTCTCAGCCGGTCTTTTAACATAAAAGCAGTTGCACAGGGCAACTGCGAAGGCTATTAGTTAATGTCTTGTTTTACGTGGCGAGACTTGGGTCATTAGGCCTGCGCTTCCGTCTGACCACGCAAATTTTGCTATGCTCCTTTCACCATCTAGCGAAGAAATTTGGACGATGAAACAGGCAATTTGAATTTAGCTCAGAGGCTTTTTTTTAGACTTGAGGATCTACCACATGGGCCGACCGGCTTTACTTCCCCTCCGGAGGAAGGCGTACGAAGGATTTTTCACCCTTAAAAATCTACGGCTTCAATCGCGTTTGAACCCTTAAACCTGGGTACAACAGCCCGGTATGCTATCGACGCCGCGTAAGAGATGGTCTTGATACATAAAGGATCTTGAAGAGTTGTTTTTAGTGAATTTCTTTGCCCCTTTGGTGAGTGATTGTATTTGTGTGCGCAGGCGCAGAGAGGCGGATGAGCCCCCCGCTGATGCTGCTGCTGCTCCTGGAGGCGCTGCCGCCGGCGCCCTCGGCCGCCCCCGCCCCCGCCCCCGCCGCCCCCGCCGCCGCCGCCGCCGCCGCCCCTGCCGCCGCCCGCGCCGACGCCAACGCCTCCCTGCTGGCCTCCGCGCCGCCCGACCTGGCGCCCAACCTCACGGCGGCGGTGAGTCGCCCTCCAGGGCTGGCCAACGCCACAGTCATTAACGTCATTGAGCTGCGGCTTTTCGGCATAAAATTGCAGGCGTAATATTGAAAGAAGCACGTGCAACAAGATGCATACGCGCGACACTGTCCAAACCGTTCCTCCTTGTCGTTCAATGGATCTGACAAGCTTAGGGTCTGTGCTGCTCCTACTCCAATCAGGCGAACGGAGGAGGGATAATATAGGAATAATAGGAGAAAAGCAGAGTAAGAAGGAAAATTTTAAGGAATCTAGAAACGAGTGAACAACAGTTTATTCTGAATTCTAATAAGCACAGCTTGATTTCAGAGGGACGGGTTACGGTACCTCTTCGCGTATGAAATGGTAGAGAAAAATAGCAATGAGCCAATAAAGGCTTTATTACTTTGATTTTTACATGAACAAACGTAGATGTATTTAAAATAAATAAATATACTTTTATTCTGGAAAGCTTCGAAATTCTTAGAAACATAAATGTAATTTTGTGATCTTGTAATTATGTATGCGTAACCGATAACATGAAATTTCAGACCTGCGGAAAAAGTTTTCATTTAATGCTATTATTCCAATTTGGTGAGATAATCGGTAAAGCCGAATTCAAAATTTAATTTAGGCACAACATCGGGTTCTAATATTTGACACTTGACCATATATAAAACATATAAATAATTTTGAGTGCCCCTATCATCTTGATAAGTGAACTGTTGAGAAAGATGACCATTGAACGATATGATTATTTACAATATACATTAATTCAAATTATATTTATTATAACTATTATTTATAGTTACAAATATATCAACTAATATGCAAAAATAATAAGTGGATATTAAATTAATCAATTTGTGACACATTCCGGTACCTAAAATTTTAAAAATCAAGCACTAGTAATGAGTATTTTACATTTTGTGCTAAAGAAGCAACATATTACGATTCTCTCCGAACTACTTAACCTCAGTCTCCAGCAGACTTCAATAGCCTACAAAATTTTCCAACCTCATTACTATTCGTTACTTTCCACAAAATTTCAATATACACTCAAACGTATGTCTGGTGTTCAAACAAATAAATGAGGCTTAAATGGGGCTATAAATGCACGCCAATTGTTTTTGAAGAGTGCACAATCTTAGCTGTTTGGAGAAACTGCAGGGACAAGACGTTCGTACCCACGAGATTCCCGTCTCCTGCGAGAGCCGCGCGCTATTGCTTGCTCTTTTCTCTCCGAGAAAAGGCGTGTGCTCGAAACGTATGGGCTATGTGCGCTAGACGCATGCGCGAAACTGAAAACAAAGAAGAATCGTGCAAATGCGGCGTTACAGAGCAAGTAACGGAGGAGATTGAAGTTTGTAAGCAGCGAGGGCCGAGATTCGTTACTAACGTTCGTTATTGGTGATGACGATCGTGACACGTTCGATATTTTTATACCACCGTCTATTAAATTACCACCTTTTAATGAAGTAGCTGTTTTGTATTAATAATAGTCTCGAGAAGACGTACATTGAAGTTATGATTGTTAATAGATTATTTTCTTTCTTTAGCCTCTTTTACTAGTAGAAGCTGAAGGTTTACATTGCATGCACTTATTTTTCTCAGACAAATTATTCTGAAAACTGTGGTTACTCGGATCTAGATTTGTGTAATATTTCTAAAGTAGTTTACAAAATGTTATTTATCACCGAAAGAAGAAAAACTATTATTAATTAAAGCGAGTATAATTAACATACAAATGAGCTCCTTTAGACTTCTGAAAAAGAAATTGTTCAGAACTTCTCTAATTGGCTATCAAGTGATTAGCATCTCTCAAAGGGAATTTGCAAAGTCGAAAGCTACAAATTGCTTCAAAATTTGACAATGTAATGTTAAAAACATCACATATTATCCGAATAAAAGAAGAATGTGGTTGACAGTTCCCGGCGACATGGTGACGTCAGCTCCGTAACCTAGGCAACAGCGAATCAGAAGCATCGCCATTTGCCCGATGTTGTCACGTTTGAACTGCGAAATGAATCGCGTATCCGGAGTGCTGCAGTTTATCGGCTGAGCGTCGACGTGTGTTGAGCTTACAGTGTCCAAGTGTATTGTGAGAGCGGGAATTCAGAGAAGCGTGTTCTTTTATATTTGTTGTTATTGTTGTATTTTTTCCTCCTTGTTATTGTTCAAAGCACGTGGTAGAGCGCGCAGTACGCGGCAACGCCGTCCCCCTCCACACCGAACTGTCAACCACATTCTTCTTTTATTCGGAGTATAGTAGTTGTAAAAATTTTATATATGAAATCCTACTGAAACGAGTGGACAAATAATAGACTTATGACATGTTGAAGGCATTTAAAAAAACAATATTTGGTGCTATAAATCACAATTGTTAATTTTCATTTATTATTTAATGTTGGATATAGTTAGGATAAAACTTTTGAATATCTTTGTGATTGCTTACAAAATACCTGATTACAATAGTTTTCACTTACGCACAATATTCATGGTGTACACAGTACAGATAACTGAAATAGTCGCTAATGTTAGCTCTAACTAATGTTAACACGAACCGGGAGGTCCTAGGTTCGTGTCCCGATGGTGGCAGAATTTTCGCTACTGGCTTGTCAGCTAGGTCGAAGTCAGTCGCTGTCTGAGGAGAATTCTAAAGGCCGGCTGCTCTGCTCGATAGTTTTCCGTGGTTTCTCCGATCAGTACCAGACGAATGTTGGAGCAGTACGCTAACAAACGGGTCACGGACCACGCACTATATTTCCTTCCTCTTCCTTGTTCTATCCTCACCCCTTATACACAAACATACACTAATATGCACTACACTACTACACATGCCGGGAGACCGGCCAGGATTTTAGAGCTTCTCCCGGCTGGGGCGATGCCCCGCTGGTGGGAGATATCTGGTGGGGGAAAACCCCGCTAGCCGACGGTAGGTCGGGGCTAGTTTCCGCCATCCAGCGGGGGAAGATCATCGCCATTTCTCCAAGAAGTGTGCACTACACTTACGGGACATATGACCCTAGTAGTTGACGCGCCCGGAATCACTAACAACCAACCAATAATTTTTGGAAAAAATATTTAGCAATGCTTCAAAAGTTAATATATTAGTAACTTGGTAAGAGATCTTTAGGGGACACAGCGATATACTCTTTTACATACCTACTTGAAAATACTAATGTATTGTAAAATAGTATTGTTAAGTATTGTAGAAAATAGTATAATATTGTAAAATACTACTTAATGTACTGTTTTATATTTATTAATTTTACTCAACATTGTGAATTTGACTCTTCGAGTGTTCCTCCTCTGATACACGTGAATCCGCTCCAATCTAAATTATTACCGTTCTTCTAAATTAATCAATAATTCTTGATCAAATGACTTCTTCAAATTATTCTTGAATAACACCGAGACGCATTGAATGACCTTCTTCGCATACTTATTTCTTATTTCACGATCAAATGATCATATCTTCTATACTGTTGCAAAAAATCCTATAAGAGGATATACTACATAAAATCAAAGGAGAATATACTATATATATATATATATTTTAACAAGCTGGATCCTAACAGGGTATAAAATCGTGATATGCCATCTTGAGCTGTTGCGACGTGCAATAACGAAGCCATAAAATATTTAATGGAGGTAATAGAAAAAAAATTCGTAGAGGGAACGTCATCTAGACGCTGATGCACTTTATTAATGATTTCCAATGAAAAATAACAGTAAAAAATTGAAAATTGCTTGAATTGACTGAAAATGTATTGATTCCATTGAAAAATAACATTTGATTAAGAAATATAAATAGAATTCTGTGTAAATATATTTGTTTTATCAATGGAAATAAATATGTATGACGTTCGGCCTTCAATTCAACAAGCGGGCTCATTTTTGTCACGATCGACGCACGCGATTCTTCGTACTACCGCGGGCAACTGTCGACTATTTCAATTTTCGAGACAAAAAGTTGGTGAAATCTTTACATATTCATTCACATCAAAAAGAATACTCTTTCTGTATACCCAAAAAAAAATAATTAATTTTCTTTTAGGAAATGCTCATACAAATAATAATATAAATATTAATATAAATAATAATGTAAATAATAATAATAATATAAATAATAATAAAACTTTACAAATAAATTTTATTAAAATAACGAAATATAATTGAATCAGTCATAAAAGTAATAACAAAAACTAATTAAAGTAAAATAAATAAATTAAAGGCATGGAATACAGTTTAAAATGTTGTCAGCTCTTGAATTGAATAAACAATGTACTATTATTTCTTCTTCTTCTTCTTCTTCTACTTAATCATTTTTTGGATGTTTTTTCACGAGTCAAGGCGATGACTTCTCGTTTCCTCACAAAATGTAATTACGCTGTTTTGTTGTTGTTTTTTTCACATTCACGGCAAGATACTTTGATCATCAAATTAACGGGATAGTTACATCTCATAGATATTTTGATAGAAATCATATCTTTTGGAAGCGAGGTAATTCTAACTTTTTTGAATAATGAAGTTCATTACTTACTGACAAATGTATCAATTTTTACGGATTGATAAATAAACTTTAGCCATAATTTTAAAAGATACATTTCGAGGCGCGTATGGCGTTACGCGAGGCGAATGAAACGTTTAAACGTAGCTTTCAACTAACCCTGACTCACGAAAGCAGAATTCGTCAGATTAGAGAACGTTATAAAAACGTTCGAAATAGAAAATACAAATTGGCTACTGAAGGCAACCGTTGCTTCTTAACGCCTACGTATTCCCCAATCTTTAATATACCCCACAGAATAAAATATATTTCTCCACGCGAAATAAAAACTTTAATTCAGAAACTTCCAAATAAGAAAGCCCCCAGACACGATAAAATCAGTTCAATAATCTTAAGAAATCTCCCACCGTCAGCCTTAGCCTTCCTAAACAATATTTACAATTCAATTTTAAGAACAGGATACTTCCCCCAAACTTGGAAACATTCAATCTTCCATCCCATTCCGAAACCCAACAAAAATCATTCCAAAGAAGACAGTTACCGACCCATCAGTTTACTACCCGTTATTGCCAAAATATTCAAAAAACTAATCCTTACCAGATTAAACCAGCATCTCAAAAACATTAAAATAATTCCTAAACATCAATTCGGTTTCATTGCTCACCACTCAACTGTCCACAAACTACTTAGATTAACACAACACATCCACTCTGCATTTCAGAAAAAATTATATAAAAAAGTGTATTTACACCTATTGGAACTGTAAAAGCAGCTGCACTGCCAATTTTCTGTGCTCTGAAATGTTGAGATACTTTTATTTAAATGTTTAACATGAAGAGGAAATTAAGTTACATAACAGAATGAATGAATTAACATAACAATTAGAATAACAAGTACAAGTTTACATAAGGACATACATGTTTATTTCTTTTAAAAACTTCATTACTTACAATTTCAGTATTGTAACTCAGTAGACTTTTAATGTCATTAGGCAGAGCATACTTTCTTCTTAGTATATTATATTTTTGGCACTACATAAGAATATGTAGTAAAATTAGTGGAATTTTATAATAGTCACATAATTTAGGATCTTCTTTAGTTATCAGATATTCCTGTGTTAATTTTGAGTGGCCTATTCTTAAACGAGTGAGAATACTTCGTTCTTTTCTATTTTTTAAGTGAGGGGTATGACAATCAAGGATTGAATTCCTTATTTCAAATAGCTTGATTGGAGGTGATTTAATCCATTCTTCATTCGAAAATTTAGAGAGAGAGAAAGTACTTCTTTTCAGTTTGAAACCCGGTAGTATGGATTAGTTTTTAAATTCAAACAGAATGTAGAAATGTTATCTGTATCTTCCCAAAGCTCTCGAAATATAGATAGCATACGCGAGTTCGCGGTGAATCCTGTAGGCGGTTGCAATGGAGAGCTCTCGTACGGGAACATTCTGCCCTCTTCAGATAAGCTGATTTATCGCGGAGCCTGAAATACAGCGGGTCAAGAAGAGTAATGGCGCCGCCTGCCGTCAGCGCTGCAGAAAGGAGGAGTTCGCATCTAAAGTGCGCGTAAACGCTTGAGCTTTGTGAACGTTTCGGTGAATATATTTTTTAACTAGTGGTAATAGAGACAATAGTTGTTTCCGATTGAATTGAAAGAGAACATCTTCCAATATTTATTTCCCAGAATATCAGTATCATATAGAATAAAATTAAATTTTTGGCAGGTAAATTAATATTTAACAAAGTTACTTAGAAATACTTACAATTATTGTCTTTTCCTTCTTTACTACTCAATTCTACTCTAAATTCTGCCCTCATATTTCTTCTTTAAGACTTTTGAATCATCAGAAACAATTCAATGGCCGTCCTACATTTTACTTGTTTTTAATCTGCTACACTTCATCAAGGTCATCACTTTCATTCAAATTTATTTCAAATGCTACAAGTTTCATTTAGAAGAAAAGAATTAGAAACTTTTACAATAAAATGTTAGAATTATATACAATGTTTATAAAAACAGTTAGAAATTTTATTAGTTTACAGTTGGAAATAGTATTAGTCATTTTCATGTTTTCCAAGTCTGCCTCAAAGAATTATGAAAATTGAGCTTGATGAAACTATCTCCTTTAAAACCTACGCAATGAAATCCTTACAGAAAAACTTGCCCGACAATGTTCTTTCCTCTCGCTTAAAATTTACATAAATGCTAAATCCAAACTCATGTACTTCTTGTACTAAACGTCTATCGATTTTTTCTCGAATTTTTCAAATTACAAAAATGCATCCGTATAATTTTTCATTTTTCTAAAGGTGCAAAGGACACTCCCACGTTATTTATTAAACTGTATATTTTAAGTTAAAGCTCAAAAATTCATGGTAAATGCCTAAAATCATAATCAACAACAACAGTTGTATATGAATGTTTTCCAGGAAATTCAAACTCCTCTCGCTTTGTAGTTTTCATATCTCGAACCGCAAATCGATATTTGTTAACTATTCGTGACATATTTAACTAAATGAATGGCATTTAAAGAGTTTTGCCACTACATTCGATCATTTTCGATCATTCGGATCTACCTTTCATAATTTCGTATTTCCTGAGTAGCTCTTTTTGATCAACAAACCCACGAAACCCACGAAAAAAACGAATGACGCAAACAAATTTATAACTGACATAAATAATAATAAATGACTATAATAAAATCTATTTTCATTCAATCAGCAATAAATTTGGGCTCTTATCCCTTATCATGTCCTTCGTCAAGGAATAATACATCCTGCCGCGGCAACTTGGACAACGATAATTTGAATAACTATATTTCCCACTGAATTCTAGAAGATGTGCACAGATAAGGAAATTTCATTTATGTCCAGAAGCAAAGCAAGGGGCCATCTCAGCATTTGCTCAAAGGATCAGGGAAACTGGAGGAAAAACCCGTTCGAGATGGGAGTTATTAACCCAGAAGCTGCGATACAATACTTATTCCAGGTTGTTTAGAATTATACAGTCCAAATGGTAAATAAAACATTAAATATCACTGTTAAAATTAATGTCCCACTTTATCCTCTAATAAATTCACTTATCTTGGACGAGGATCGATCCCCAGCCACCAGCGGAGGAAGGCAACCGCTGGGCGATAGTGGCTCATAGTGATCGGCACATTCTGGCTGCCTGCAGGCCATAGGCTTTTATACTTCGATTTTTGTAACGTGGCGTCTCAAAGTCACGCATGAAAAAGGACGAGGGAAAGCAGACTCAAATAGAGGGCTGTAACATCACCGCATTTCCCACTTTTAAGGCTCCCTATTAGAGTCTGCCTTCCCTCTCCCTTTTTCGCGCGTGACCTTGAGATGTCACATTACAAAACTCGAAGTATAGCGACATTTAGATCCAGTTACTATTTCTTTCTTACTCCATCTGACCCTCTGGCAGTTTAAACGTCAAGTACACCTGCATATTTTTTGAGTAGGGATAAGGAAAGAGAAGAAAAATGTAGGATCATAACTAGTGATGGAAGAATTTTAAAAAATCACTTTTTGAAAACAGTGCTATAGCATATAAAAATAGCAGTTATAGTTGCTATAGCAGTATAAAAATTAAGATTTAGGATTGTGTAGCATATGTGAACAAAAATATCATTAAGGAAGTTCGCTTTCAATTACAAGAAATATTTAGATTCTCTTTAGATTTTCTCATTAAAGCTCAGAAATAAAGGAAACTAATTTAATATTTCGCCATTTGTGAACTTCAACAAATATTTAAAGAAGTGATTTTAAATCCATAGAACGGTTCCTGACATATATAGAACTACAGGCATCTTAAAAACACTATTCATAGGAGAGGAAAATTATTTTTTTGAAATTTGTAAATACTTATTAAAACACAAGACATTTTTTAAAAGGTCATGTATTTTGTTAAATGAAATCATTGTTTAGAAGTAACTATTATCAATATGTAACACAATCAGTGGAAAATTAAGTGAGAGCATATTTCAATGTTCATTTCCTTTAATCCATCAAATTCATCACTGTTGGGCAGTGTCAAATTAAATGCTCTCAAACATCGATTTGTTGTTTTCGATGTCGCATCCCTAGTTAGCGAGCACAAAGGAAACCATAAAATGCAATTTAGCGATTTTATCGCAGATTCACGACCATTTCACACTTTGTGAGTGATTTTGCATTTTGCAATCGATTTCGCATTTTATCGCAGATCAAATACCTTTAGAAATGGACTGCACCGACCATCAAACATGCAATTACTAATTGTTCTCAGGGTTTGGTAACATTTCGCATTTTTAGCAAATGATAAAATATGACTGGGAGAGATCGCTCAGGGCATCAACTGATGTCACTGCAGTCCCTCAGACCCGGAGGTCCTAAGTTCGAGTCCCGACGGTGGTAGGATTTTCGACCCTAGCTTGTCAGCTTCGGCGAATTGCTGACTGGAATTCTATCGGCCGGTCGGGATCGGTGGTTTTCCGCAGTTTCTCCGATCAACACCAGGCGATTGTCGGAGCTGAACCCTAACAAACGGGCCACGGACCGCGCACGATCTTTCCTTCTTCTTCCTATCCTCTCCCCTTACACACACACTTACACTAACATGCACTACACTACCACATGCTCCGGGAGACCGGTCGGGAGCCTAGAGCTTGTTCCGGCTGGGGCGGTGCCCCGCTGGTGGGAGATACCTGATTGAGGAAAACGCCGCTAGTCGACAGTAGGTCGGCGCCGAATCTCACCATCCAGCGGGGGAAGACCACCCCACCTCCCCCACAAAACATGCTCTACACTTGCGGGAATAATGACCCTAGTAGTTGACGCGCCCGGAATTATTACCAATCAATGTGCTACAATCTGCCATCGCCGCTCATACCCGTCATGGCCATCAACCCACATTGCCGCCCCTGTCGTAGGTGCCTAGCGGCGCGCCCGATCCGGGCGGCGGAGGCGGTGGCGGGGGCGGCGTGGCGGGCGCGGCGGGCGGCGGCAGCAGCTGGGGCCCTCGGCGCGACCCGCTGTACGTGGTGGTCCCGGTGACGGCGGTGTACGCCGCCATCTTCGTGTCGGGTCTGCTGGGCAACGTGGGCACGTGCGTGGTGATCGCGCGCAACCGCCACCTGCACACCGCCACCAACTACTACCTCTTCTCGCTGGCCGTGTCCGACCTGCTGCTGCTGCTGGCCGGGCTGCCGCCGGAGGTGTACGGCATCTGGTCGCGCTACCCCTACGTCTTCGGAGAGGCCTTCTGCGTGCTGCAGAGCTACGCGGCCGAGACCTCGGCCAACGCCACCGTGCTCACCATCACCGCCTTCACCGTCGAGCGATACGTCGCCATCTGCCACCCCTTCCAGGTAAGCTGACTTCATGCGGCTGTGAGTTGCGCTCGTGTTATATTATTTCTCTCAGTACTGGTAGCATTGTGAAAAAAATTCCTCTCTCAGAGACAAGATTTTGAAATAAAATTAAAAAATTAGATTCTTTCTTCAAATATACGGATCTTCAACAGTTATTAACTTACTCTCAAAAGTAACAATATGAGAAAGGTAATTCAAGAACTTACATCCTTTCTCAGCACAGATGGGATATTTCAGAAGCAGTGAATTCTCAAAGGATGCCTAAATTCAAAGATTAGAATCATTAATATATCGTTCGTGGTTGCAAAATTGGCACAACTCAAAAAATGAGGTGTTGAAATAAGTGAGTTTGAATTTTTAATCTTGAATTAAAATGCATCAGCCTTGCATTCATATTTCTGCCATTTGTTGGTGGAATACTGTACTGTAAGATGATGCTGTTGTTAGAAGAATTTCTTCTGATAAGAACGTCAACAACACCAAATCAGAATTCCCACAACCCGATGCTGTTGTTGCTTGAAATTAGGACAATCTGCAATTCTGGAGAGTCCATTAACTCAAAATTCGTATTTTTTTACTTTTTTCACTTTTGCAGCCTACGACCGATATTTTTTTTTAATTTAAAAATATATCAAATACGTTTTAGAGAGCGTATTTAATCTGATTAAGTGTGTAGTTTTGATATTCGTTGGATTTTCAGTGAATACATGAGTTATTAGCCGTGCTACAAATAAACTTTTAAAATTTTATCGTTCAATATTTGTTTACAAATATTACAATTATAATTATGTGCTATTTATAATGAATAATAATTATACTGCATGAAATTAATGCTGTATTAAATTGTCAAAAACTACTTACACTGAGATATTCCTATTCGAATCCCTTCGTTGATTACAAATTTGAAGTACTATTACAATACGAAAATTAATTTTTGGTGACAAGTGCGGATAATAAAAGGACAATTCTAATAGAATTTCGGTCAATCCTTAGGAGTGTACTACTTAAATTACTTGTGAGAGATGTCAGGGGCAGCGAAGAGCATCAAAGTGCCAAGGCTACTTAACGCACGCCTTTAAACCCCGTTCACGGAGTAAACAGATGGGAGTGCTCGAGGCGCCGCGACGAGGCCTGCTCAACTTTACGTCGCGTCGGCGAGACTACTCTCGTTGACGCCCTCGACCGCCGCGAAAACTGGAGACATTTCCTCCAGGGGCCATTGCGAGGCGGAGGGGCGCAGTGGCCGAAGACGCGAGGCTTCGCGAGCAAAAGACGCCACTTCCAAGTGTCTAATTGCGGCATTTATACTGTCAGGGGACGAAGAACTTGTTTATTTCATTCAAACTTGGAAGGACGAAGAACTAATTTCTTTCGAACAACTTGAAACCAAAGCTAATTTTTTAATGATATGAAATGACACGAAAGAAATAAGACGAAAGTGACATTCGTTTGTAAAGAAATTTTGAGAAAGAATAGATATCCTTTGAGTCAATCTTTTATTATGGAACATCGTGAACTGCAAAATTTGAGGTATTAATAATCAAATGAGGTAATTAGCTGGTATTTAAAAGCACACGAAACTAACAATTTTTCACCTTACAAGGTGCGAGAGTTGGAGAATGTGTTCTTTTGCTCATGAAAGCCCGTGTTCTTCATGGTAGGTAAAATATTCAACACTTATTTCCAAATGTGCTGAAGGGAAGATCCCGAGCTGATTTACCAAGGGTATGTCTCGTGCACTATCTTTAGACTAAAGTTGACTACTTTATTCCAGCCTTCTTCAGGCCTCCTGTTTCTGTGGGATCGTGTCGCGAAAAACAATGTTAACGTACGCGTTGTTCGGTATGGGCATCGTTTATTGATGTTATAAAAAAAATATTTAACACTTATCTCGGTTAGAAACAACCATTGCTGCTCTGTATCAATGTTCAATTACTAAATGAAGAGCAACTAATGAAAACGCATAGTGTCCAGTGGAGGAAAAAAATGAGTTAGTTATGAAATCGTGAGGATTTTAATATGATCTACTCGCCTCTGCTTTCAGATGTCTTCAAAACGCATTAAATAAAATTAATTTTGAAGAAATCTGAAAGCAGAAGCGTGTGGAGCGTATTAACAACTACACGATTTCATATGAAACTCATTTTTTCCACGAGTGGGCAATATGCGTTTTGAATAGTTGCTCCTCAGATATTAACAAACTATTAACAATCAAAACAACTTATTTATTTATAATCGTATAGCGCTACATTACACATCACTTCTTGCATTCCTTTCCCTCCGTTCGACTTTCATCAATAACCCTTAAAAATCCCCATTTTACACGACACTATGGCAACCGGTGTGCAGTAGATACTCTCGGCACAACACTTGTGCCCTGTTGAAACCTCACCGCGGTCCACGGCGCGGGGCGGCGCGGGGCGGCGCGGGGCGGCGCGGGGCGGCGCGGGGCGGCGCGGGGCGGCGCGGGGCGGCGCGGGGCGGCGCGGGGCGGCGCGGGGCGGCGCGGGGCGGCTCAGGTAATGCCACTTTGATGCACCAGGAGCGCACCCGGCGGCGGCACCCCGCCCAGGCGCCGTAAAGAGGAATTAGAGAGTTACGAGGCCAGCGGAGGGGCGAGGGTTCATCCCCTGCGGGCCTGGGCCGCCGCCCCTCATCCCTATTTGGGCGCTTTCAGCCCCCACGTTGTGAATTAACGCCCCGACCCGACAAATGGATTTTCCTAAGCCTGGGCAATACTTCATTTTCGTGTCTGAGGCTTCGGTTTCTCGCTTTAATGCATCGACATCATTTGCTTGATCTGGCAGGTGAAATCCACTAAAGCAAGTATGCACGCAAATTGGTTTCTGAGGCGAGGATCGTGCAATTCGGCGAAGGAAAATGTAGTACTCAATTCCATTATGAATTGTTATTGATCCTTCCTGTCCATACGAAACCCTTGAAATAAAATCCGTACTTTACATAACAATTAGATATTTTGTGTAGTGTCATTTTCATTCTTTATTTTCACGGTTAACATTAGGAAAACAAATAACATATTCTCTAAATTAATTGTTCATTGCAACTTTCTGGGCAGTTCTTTTCTAGTTCAAAATTACGCGCAATCGTTACCATTTATTACAATTCTGTGAGAATTGAGGCATTGTTTTACATTGTGTTTGCAAACCACAAATTAACAGAAACATAAATTACCTGAGATATTCCCGGACGCTGCGTATGACTCACTAATATGTGATCTTAATCAAAACGAACGCACATCCTTAATGTTTTTCTACATAAGATAGAATCTAAAATCCTAAATATCTGTTACTTGCTAGTACAATTATAAATGTAGGTAAATGAACTGAACAAAATTTATACGTGCCATTGAGTTCACAAGAATCCTGAACTGAAGATATATCGAACCTATATTAGAGCTCCACCCCCGAAGAGAAACTCTAGAATAGGCAACAGCATAATCGTCTATAAAAGAAAAAGATTGAATGACGAGATGAAGTTGTAGATATTTCACTCCACCAAAAAAGACCAAATGGAGAGGACTAGTCCAGTTAGTCCAGTGTCTTCACAGAAACATAATAGGAATCAAAATTGATATTGCAGAGTATAGTTGAAAACTTGATACGCCTCCATATTACAAATAGAGTTGAGCTTCGGTTTTAAAGACCTAGAAGCATGTGATGTACTGGGACCGATTTATCACGAACAAAATAGTGGACTATTACTGACCATCCTCCTTATTGATAAAACCAATAAAATAGTATCTACATTTGATATTGCAGTTCGTATATCTCATAAGAACAGGTAAAGTGAATTACAGATGGTCAAGAAGTATGAGTTTGCAATGCAATTGAAACAGATCTGAGTTGGAGAAATTCTATAAATATGATTGGTAATTTCATCGCAAGCAGTGATGTCGACAAATATTTTTAAAAAATTGAGAAAATTGGAACTGCCGAGAAGATTTCAAACTGTTTGTCAAAAGACAGTTTCACTTCAGTCTTACAACATTTTTTGAAACTTTTTATTTGTAACCTCAAGTGTTATAGGGTGAATTCCCTTTTCATAAGAGGTGAATCTGGATATAAGACACTAAGCGCAGATTGCGTATGCTCAGTTTCCATTGGGAATGAAAACTAATAATAATAATAATAATAATAATAATAATAATAATAATAATAATAATAATATATCCCGTGTGGTGACCGGGCATTATAGTAGAATAGCACCACGGGATCTCTCCCTGTCGTAAGAGGCGACTAACCGGAGCAGCTGTCCGCTGTCCCTTCCTGTGAAATTTATCCTTCTCTCATTATCCCTCTTGCCCCTGTCTTCATTTTTTTGTCTCCATTATCCTTCATTTCCCTTCAAGTGAAATACGAACTCCCCATGATATCCCACCTCTTTCCCTTCCCCTCTTCCTGCAAGTCTTCTTAAGTCCAACCCTACGTGTTAGCAAGAACAACTGTGCCACGTGGAAGCAATTGTCACCGATTATAAAGGTGCTTGGGGCAATGGCAATTACCCATACTGATATGGAGAGACGTTTAAGAAGTCATAAGGCCTCGGAAAAAGAGCCGCTGCCCGGGGAGCGCCGGGGCACGTCTGGAGCCGGTGCCGGGCGTGACAGCATGCGAGCCACCGGTGGTGGGACGCTGAACAGGCGGGCGCCTACCGGGTCACCCGAACAAACTACAGCCAAATCCCAAAGAAGCAACCACAAATCTGTGGCTTCACCTGCCGACAGTGTTTTGCCCGAGCAGCTGCTCGCAACCACCAAGGCGGAGAAAGTGAGGCAACGTATGAAGTGGACAAATAACTTGAATGAGTATATTATGCGCGTCTAGTACAGAGCCACACGTTTAGAAACAGAAATGATTGGATACAGACAATCTCTGCATGCTGAATTCAGATAAAGGTTTCCTCATATTGGCGTCACAGATCAGAGGCTCGTAGATCATAAAAGAGCTATACTTAAAAACAATCTAATCCCAAAAGTAAGGTTGGAACAAATTAAACAGGAAGTAGCAGCAGAAATCTCTTCCTCCAGTAATGGATGCCCCTTAACACAAACTGTCACAGATTCACACGAAGTTCCAAATTCAACCCAATTAGATGAAGCAAATCAGGTTCCATCAACACCAGGTGCCAAGGAAGACAACATATCAGACATAATTAACATATACCAGGAACGTTTTCTCAAGTACTCAGGATTAGATCCAACACTTCGCCCCGGAATTCCTAAACTCATCAGCAATAGAAACAACAGGCTCGTTCAAATTATTCAATATATAAATGAGCATGTTTTGCCCTGTCAGATCAAAGAGGAAGATACATTAATAGATATACATGCTATAGTTAACTGTGCAGCTGCTACTGTTGGTGTAAAATCTGGTTTTAAATTAAAGGATCAGTCAGAAAGTGAAAAAGGGAAGTCAATCAAGAAAAATACGAAACCACCATGGCAGCAAAGACTCGAAAATCAAATTCAGTATCTCAGACAAATAGGTCGAGTAACGCAATATTTGAACCAACCAAACAGCAAGAAATTAGCGAAGAAAATTAAGAAAACACTTGCAAAGATCAGAAAACATGAATCAAGAAAACACAAGAACCAGGAACATAACACCATTGATCCAAATTTAATAGCTGAACATTTAGATGAATTGAAACAAACTTGCAGCTAAATCACAAAGACTTAGACGATACAAAGAAACAACAAAACGTAAACAACAAAATTTAGTGTTTCATCAAAATGAAAAAGTGTTCTATCAACAACTCAGACAAAATTGCAATTTCCAACAAGAGAACAACGGTGCACCAGATCAACAAAATTTAGAACAGTACTGGTCAAACATTTGTTCAGAAACTAGTCATCACAATAGTGAGGCACACTGGATTAAGGACGAAATTAATAATGTTCAAAATATAGATCCAATGTTATATCAAGAGATCACAGTAAAAGACGTCAGCACTGCAATTGCAAAAACCCACAACTGAAAAGCTCATGGCCCAGAACACATTCACAATTTCTGGTACAAGCAGTTTACATCGCTTCACCATAAGTTGGCTCAGTGCTTCACACAAGTCATTAACAGACCAGAAGACATGCCTTTATTTCTAACCAAAGGTATTACATACATGAAACCCAAAAGTAGAGACACACAGAACCCATCTCAATACCGCCCAGTCACTTGCCTTTCCACAATGTACAAAATTTTGACTTCATGCATTACAAGTAAAATCCAAGATTATATTGAGGACAGAGAAATAATGACAGAACAACAGAAAGGTTGCAGTCGATTACATAAAGGATGTAAAGAACAACTTTTAACAGATATGGTCATTCTCCAACAAGCACATAAAAACCATAGAAACTTGCACCTGGCATTGACTACAAGAAAGCATTTGATAGCGTTCCTCACAGTTGGCTTATTGAAGTTCTTCGCATATACAAAATTAACGAAACCATCATCAACTTTTTGGAACATATCATGACTCATTGGAGAGCAACATTGTCCTTAAGACAGCAAGAGTTAACAATCTCAACAAAAGACATCATAATTAAGCCGGGAATATTCCAAGGAGACTCCTTAAGCCCATTGTTGTTCTGTCTGGCTCTAAATCCCCTATCAACACAACTTAACAGTACTCACTATGGCTTCCAAATTCGTAAAAATAAGAAGACTATCCACACCATATCACATCTGGTGTATATGGATGACATTAAGCTTTACAGTTCAACAGACAGATAGCTTCAATATCTCCTTGAAATAACACGAACTTTTTCTGAATATATTCATATGAGTTTTAGTATTGACAAATGTAAGACGCTTCACGTAGACAAAACTGGAAAGTTACAGAAGATAAACAGCACACTCGGTGATCAAACGACAATACAGGCAATGGGCGATGAAGAAATATATAAGTATTTAGGATTCGATCAAGCAGCAATCACAGACAAGGCAATCAAACAATCTCTCACAAAACTGTACAAATCAAGAATCACTGCACTCCTGAAAACCAAATTAACAGGTAATAACATGATAAAAGCAATCAACACATTTGCAGTACAAGTATATACGTACTCATTTGGAATTATACCGTGGAGCGACACAGATCTCGAAGAATTCAGAGACTTACCCGCACAATTTTGACAAAATTCAGACATCACCATCCAAATAGCGCAATAGAACGAGTGACACTCCCACGAAGGGAGGGAGGAAGAGGCCTAATTGACCTAAAGAACTTGTGCTACAAACAAATCCATTCATTAAGGAACTTTTATTATGAGAAACAGGCAACCTCAGAACTACACGCTGCAATAGTTCAAGCAGATACTAAATTAACCCCTCTCAACCTTAAGAATAAACAGCTGGACATTTCGTTGCGGGTTACAGACAATAACTGCAAAATAGACATGTGGTCAAGAAAGGAACTCCATGGACGCCACGCAAATTATCTCAAGCAACCTCATGTAGACTCAAAAGCCTCAAACACTTGGCTAAAATGCGGTGATCTGTTTGGCGAAACAGAAGGGTTCATGGTCGCCATACAGGATCAAGTGATCAACACTACAAGTTACAGGAAGCATATTCTCAAACAAACAATAGGTGACAAATGTAGAAAATGTCGTACAACAGTTGAGAGCATACAGCACATCACATCAGTATGCAAATTAATGGCCCATGCAGATTACACCTATAGGCACAATCAAATTGCAAATATTATTCACCAGAAACTGGCAGCAAAATCCAACCTACAAGAAATGACCTGCCCATATTACAAATATGTTCCCGATACTGTTCTTGAAAATTCAAACTTATAAGTTGAACTATGACAGAAATTATTACAGATAAAACTATTCATCATAAAAGACCAGACATAACTTTTGTAGATAAACAGCAAAAGATTGGCTTCCTGATTGACATAACTGTTCCACAAACAGCTAATCTTCGAACAGCACATGCAGAAAAAATTACTAAGTATACAGAACTAGCAGCTGAAGTCAAGGCACTATGGCATCTCCAAAAAGTTCATATTGTTCCTCTGGTCATTTCGTGCACAGGAGTTATACCAAATAACATCCATAAAAATCTGGAACTTATTCAAATACCAAAATATATCTATAAAATTATGGAAAAATCGATCATCTTAAACACATGCAGGATTGTTCGAAAATTCCTAAATTGCGACGAAACATGAATTGACCTGTGTCTTGGTTATTAACCCGACACAAAGTCAAATAAAAATCCGGTGAATACCGAGAAACAATGTATAATAATAATAATAATAATAATAATAATAATAATAATAGTAATAATAATAATAACAATAATAATAACAATAATAACAATAATAACAATAATAATAATAACAATAATAACAATAATAATAATAATAATAATAATAATAATAATAATAATAATAATAATAATAATAATAGATATCTGAAAAGACAACAAAGTGTGCTCATATCTTCACTGGCATGTAAGTAAAGCTATGAATGTCCCAGAGATAAGCAATATATGGTACAACCACACACCTAAACCAGTAACAACAGCTGGGCATAACACCACCTTGTATGATCAACAGATTCACACAGATCGCACTATAATGGCTAACAAACCAGATATAGTGATACGAAGTACAACAGAAAAAACATGTCTCCTCATTGATGTATCTGTCCCATGTGATGGAAATGTAACAGCAAAGTCTGCTGAGAAATATCTAAAATATAAAGATCTTGCAATCGAGGTCAGTCGAATGTGGAATGTGAGAGCAGAGATTGTACCAGTAATAATAGGTGCCATGGGCTCCATTCCTAATGATCTTAAGAAGTACTTGACTAAGATCCCAAGCACTACGAAATTCAGGATATTGTACTGAATGGCACGTCGCACATTTTGCGCCAGGCGTTTTAGAACCAATCAGATCACCGAATCTACACCTTAGGAGGGACTGGGAACGGTAGCTCAGTGCATCAACTGATGTCACTGCAGCGCCTCTGACCGGGAGGTCCTAAGTTCGAGTCCTGACGGCGGCAGGATTTACGACACTAGCTTTTCAGCTAGATCGAATTCAGTTGCTGTCTGGAGGAGAATTCTAGCGGCCGGCTGCTCTGATCGGTAGTTTTCGGTGGTTTCTCCGATCAACACAAGGCGAATGCCGGAACAGTACCCTAACAAACGGGCCACGGACCGCGCGCGATCTGTCCTTCCTCTTCCTTGTCCTATCCTCTCTCTTTACACACACACACACACACACACACACTAACATGCACTACACTTCCACATATTCCGGGAGACCGGTCGGGAGCTTAGAGCAAGTTCCGGCTGGGGCGGTGCCCCGCTGGTAGGAGAGTCCTAGTTAGGGGGAGACCCCACTAGCCGACGTTAGGTCGGCGCCAGATCTCGCCATCCAGCGGGGGAAGATCACCGCTAACTCCCGAGAAAAATGCATGCACTACACTCACGGGACTAATGACCAAAGCAGTTGACGCGCACGGAAACACGAAAAAATCAATCAATACACCTTAGGAAGCTGGGTGCGACCTGGTGTAGATTTTCATGTACTGCCGGAACTCAAGATCATTCGCCGTGAGAAAGGAAGAAAATAATAATAGTAATAACAGCAAGAGCTATTCAGAAAGATGCAGGTTGAGGTAGCTGCCCGAAAGGAAGGTGAAGTGCCACCGCGCACGGGCGAGGAAGGAGAGGCGCCTTAAAGAAGAGCGACTTTTACGATTTGGACGAGTAATGACGAAATATAAATAAGATAAAATACTTTAAACAGAAGAGACGAATACCAATGACACTAGACAAATAATTGGATAGTTTGTCCTCTTCTTATCCTTATTCTCCAGTACGCAATTATTTTTTAAAAAGAAACATTTCCCACTTTTATTTATAAAGGTCCTTAAATTGGAATTTGAATATAATTACTGTTACTCTGAATATAAGTCACTTGAAAACTGTGACGCCAATTAGGCGTATCTTGCAAAACGACTAAGTTAAAATATCTCAAGTCAACATCTCTCCGTTTGTGTAATAGTTTGAATACAATTTACATTTTTACATTTAAGTTTTTTTCTTTTTCTAATTTTAAGAAAATTAACAATATTAACCATTTTTAACTTAATTATTCATTCCCCAGATTCACCAACATATTTTTCATACATACATGATATACTACAAGATATAATAGATTTCGGAATTTCTGAAAACATATCATACTATGTTACAACCTATGTTTTAAATGTACTTCCGTCTGATCATCGCCCTCTATCTTTCACATTCTCTATTTCTCCAACACAATCTAAACCTGAATATCCATTTCACATGCAAAAAATAAATTGGCCATTTTTTCAAAATCTAGTTACTCATCTATCCCCTATTTCTAAACTTCAAACATCAAGTCAAATAGATCAATACATCTCACTCAAATGCCATACACTTTTGGATGCTATTGATTTCATTGCATCCTCTCCTCCTAATATTGATACTCGCCCAACAATCCCACTTTGTATACACAGATTAATTCTACATAAACTAAATTTAAAAACTACTGGTTTAGACATAGATTATTTATCTGAAAACTTATTTAAACTTCTTATCAAAACAAGTTCACCAACTTTTATACTTTCATCAATCTAATCACATTCGTCGTCAACTATATTACACTAACATACACGATTCATGTCTACGGAACACAACCCGAAATAACTCTAAAAACCTACAATCATTCCTTCCCCACTTGATCAAAATAAATACATATATCCACCCCAAAACAAATGTGAAACTTTCCCTAAATATCTATCACAAATATTTCCTCCTCATTCTTCTACTAATACTCAACACGACACTTTTGTCTCATCGCAAATAGGAAATACATTTTTATTCACTCCCCATGATATATCTTTTATTTCACCGTTTGAGGTACTTAACTTTATAGATAAACTAAAACCAAAATTTTCTTTTGGACCTGACCTAATTTCTCCATTGTTAAATCAATTCATGCCGGTGTCCCTCAGGGAGCAGTACTATCGCCAACTCTTTTCAACTTATTTCTTTATGATTTTCCTACTACTCTGAATACTTTTATAGCTTTATTTGCTGACAACTCAGTTCTTTATAGCACTAATTCAAAATTAAAAACCGCAGTATCATACTTACAAACTCATCTAAACCTCATTGAAAGCTTGCAACTGACATATAAAATTCAACGTTTCAAAATAAAAAGCTTTTTTTTCCCTTAAAACACTATAAACTCTTACCACCTTTAATTTTTCATAATGACAATATACCATGGCTTCCTTCAAATGAACCTGTAAAATATTTAGGCATATTAATGGACAGAAGACTTTAATAGAAAAATAATATTCTTCACAGAATATCTTTAGCTAATAAACGTTGGCACCAACTTCTTCCTTTAGTAAAATATTCAAATTCCCTTAAAGTCAAAACCAAAATTAGAATTTATCTAACGATGATCCGTCCCATTCTCACATACGCATGTCCAATCTGGGGTTACGCTTCAAAAACATCGATTAACAAAATTCAGGTATTTCAAAATTCTTGCCTCAGAACTTGTCCATGGTTTATTTCCAATGAACAAATTCATAATGAATTGGACATTCTACCAATCAAAAATTATTTTCTAGAACTCTCCACAAAATTTTGTTCTCATATAAATCATATACCATCTGCACTCCATTTTCAGCTAGGTAAACAAAACCCTCACCAAAACAGAATAAAACGTGAACTTTGGAAACATTTCTTCCATCCTCCTTAGCATTTCTCATCAACAGTAAAGCTCACCTATTGGAAATTATTTCGAATTATTTTTCGAATGATGCATTAGCTACATTTTGTTTCTCCTTCAACTCTTATAATCGAAAATAAATTGTATCATTTCTTAACCTTCTGCCAAAAGCCTCACAGGCTAACGCATGTAAATATTCAATAAAAAATATCAATGATTCATAAGATATCGAGCAACATTACATGTCTGAAAACAAATTTATTTAGGCACCATGCTATAATCTAATTGTTCGACACATTTGTTTCCATTTTGCTTAATTTTTTGGTAAAATTATGAACACTACAAACTTTGTTCCTACTAATTTTTAAAAATTACTTTTTATTCTTGTTCGTTATTTTTCATTTCCAAAGGTATAAACGGTACATTAATACATAAATTAAGTAATGACTGAGTTACCTCAGGAAGGGTGGTCTTAATGTCTTTTCAGTCGCTTTGAAGACGCCTGTATTGTTTTTACTGTTCTCAAGAAAAAGCCAAAACTGTTACATTGATAACCAACTACTGTTTAGGAGTGTTTGGGTGAAGGTTATTAAGGAGATTGTAGCAAGTTATTTGAGTAACGAGAGCGGATTCGTGCGTAAGTACGGGGGCAAGGGGATTCGAGGGCAAGTATAAGCTGAGATTACGGCATTGGCATGACTTATGCTGTATCAGTATTAGAGAATGGCGTGAGAGCCGGTTGTTATATTTTTGTCCCCTTATGAGTGTTTCTATTGTTAGTGTTTGGTGCATTTGTTTATTTGGATTCTAGAAGCTTCATATCGCCTGATTTTGGAGCTTATTTCACCAAAAATTGGAGAAATAAGATGTATCAAGTTTACGTAGATATATTTTAGCTGTACTCTCCCATACACGGCAAGCATACAAGTTCGTGAATTCAAAAAGGATGAATTATGTATTTTTAAAAATTGATATTTTCGTGTCAATAGATATTTTTCAATTTTTTTTAATTCAACATTTTATAAGCGCCTTTGTTGTCCGTCTGGTTACTGGTCTGTCTATTTCAAGTCCTAGATGTGTAACAGAATTGAAGTTGTGAATCACTGGAGGTTCTGTGTGGTTTAAATACCGATAATGGATTGTAATTTAAAGGTGTTTCAAATTATACTGCTTGTCATTGACGTGTATTAATTTTTTTCTCTTGTTTTGTTTAGCCAATGAGTAAAGTTTAGTCTTATTCTTTTTTATTGGTTGATTATTTTGTGTTTCAACTGCTCTAATCATTAGTCCTATTATCGTAGTGCATGTAACGTTATATTTCAGGGAGTTGAGATGTTTCTCTTCTGACGAAACTTGAGAACCAGCCCTGACCTAATAATCGATTTCGAAGATTTCCGCTGGGAATCCATGCGGGCCTTGCTCCAGTCTGGGCAAGCATTAAGCTCCAGACTAGTTCCATGACATTTGTTGAAGTGTAGAGCATGTGCGTGTAGGCAAGGGAAGCGGAAGGTAAGAATGGGAAAGGAAAGATCGCGCACAGTCCTTGACCCGTTGGCGACCGCATCCCGTCCGTGACTGCTGCTCCAGAATTCCCTTGATATTGATCACAGAAACCACGGGAAAACGCCGATCACAGTAGCCAACAGCTAACACTTTTCCGACAGTGGCTGAATCGAACTTCAGAATTAACTGATGACGAAACCTGGCATCGTCAGTTCTCAAAACATAGAACCTCCGAATAAGAGACATTGCAGTTGTAACAGTTGTTTCACTGATCTACCTCAGAGAGTCAGTCCCCTTGTAAGTTGACACGTCACATTAAAAAGTTATTATGAGCCGTCTATGTAATCAGCAAATCAGAGAAGGTACACTAAGTTCAAGATATCGAAAATATAAATATTCAATAAGCGAAACTTGCCACAAGAATTATGCAGTATTCTCTGTAGAATTATGCAGTAAACCTCAACTAGTTCCTCGGTTTTCGCCTAGACGCCGCTGTGATCCATAGAAACTTAGCAGAATGATATAAGGTAGGGTATGAATTGATTGATATGATGAATGATATATCATAGAGAGAGAGAGAGACGCAACGCTTTCAGGTGGGCGGCGGCGGCGTGGGTCGGGCCGTCCGCGGTTGGTCAATAAGATGCAAAAAAAATATTTTTTTTTTGAGATGCGATTTCCTCAATGGAAATCGGGGACTAAAGGAGCGAGGTTCTTGCCTGTGTTGTTCCACACCCTTCCGACGAAAAAGAAAAGAAAGTGCAATGTTTCGAGAAACAATGACATTTAATAAAGGACCGTGGTACACAGACATCTGCATGTCCCTAAAAAAACACAAGAAAGACAATCCACAAATAATGTTTAAACAGTGTACAATTGTTTGGCTTCCTGTACCCCCCCCCCAAAAAATAACTAAAGCAGAAAAACAACCACAACACAGAAGTAGTGTTTCTAGAACTATTCTGAGAATTGTAATAACTCAGCCTGTTTTTAAAAAAAACTGTTGTGTGAAAATCAGATTAATTACTTTGAACAAATAACTCAGTCATTTGGAATGAACATTATCCTTCCAGATAATCTATACAACAATTATGTCCATGTACACCAAAACAATTCAGAATTGAACATTCCTAAAATTCCCTTATTTTCAATAAAAAAATTTACATTCAAATTTGATCAACACACAGCAATAGAACTTTAATTTACAATGTAAACTCTAGAATAAACATTCTGTATAATTTCTCCAAAAATTGTCAGGAAAAAGAAGATTCAAAACTGACAAAGTTCTTGATTCCTTTTGATAAATACTCAAGAAAGTATGGAATATCATTCCCCCAAACTCTTAAATGATAATATTAGTTCATTACCATACATGTAATCATTGCAATAATCTGCCCTCTTTACCCTGCAGGGTCACATAGCAATCCTGTCACATGCTAATTCTACATGCCATGAAATCACATCATATAAATTACAATCAGAAGAAATTCATGAATAAACATTTTTCTGAACGTTGTGGCAGTAGAAATAGGTGTGCAACTGTTCTCCTTCCATTCAGCTATTTTTTTACAATCTGTGATATTAGACAATCTTCAATAAAATATTGCACTACCGTAGAGAAACTACAGAGTCTCACTCCCCAACTTAACAGAAAATAACAACTCTTGACACATTCCCTATAGTAGTAAATTGCAATATAAGTTACACATAGAGAGCACATAATTGTCAACAGTACCAGTTAATGAAAGTGAAAGTTCACCTTTCTTCAAGCTCTTTTCCAATTAATAAATAATTGGTTCACAATCCACATATGCATATTAATGATAGAAAATTGATTCAATAATATGCACAAATTCATTTATCAGTCTCTTTTTAAGTCCTCAACTTAAAATAATACAACAGAGACTTTGGATTTAAAAGCATATTACACATCCAGCAAAAGAACAGTCAAAAAAAGTCACTTGCCACTTCAAATGCAGGACTCGCACCTACAATACTTTCACAATTCCAAATTGGAGTACTGCATCTAAATTTAAGGAGAGATTGATTCTCTACCCTGACGCCTACACAATTAAACTATACAACCGTTAATTTAATGCTTTATTAGCACTCAAATTAATCAGTTAAAACTCCAGTTCACGTACATTCCTATTCTCCTATCCAGTTACCTTTGCATATCTCCGTCGCTTCAACTTTCAACGCACCTCGAACATTATATCACCTCTCTTCGTGCATTAAATGTTCCACAATAAATTTCATTAATAATATTCATTAATTACATTAATTTTCCATCTTACCTCCTCTCAAGTTTTGTGGTGGCGAGCTACATCCCATATACCACCAACACACTGTTCCACGCTCCCATCTCTCGCCACTCCATCCTCTCCGGTCGCTTGTTCACACCATAAAAACCAAAGCTTTTTTTTTGCGCAAGCAAAGCATGGACACATCGCCCTCTACACCAGCGAACTCTGCTTGGAACCCTCGAGACTTAGGTCCCCCGGCATGGAGCGCGCATTTCAAACTACGCCGCTGCTCGCCTCCCTCGCAGCCAAGCATCACTGAAGCCCGTACTTGGATGAGGCGTTATAATATATATATTGTGACGTTCGTGGCCTGGCCACAAACTCACACAGGCACCCACGCATCTATAGAAGGCGACGGAGCAAATAATAACATCGCAAGAGCAGCACGGAAGAGAGAAAAGGCGCGACCTGGAGGTGGCGGCCAGAAGCAGCGGCGGGGTAATTTCGACGGAGGGGCGGCGCGCATAGGGGTTCTATGACGTCAGGGCCGCATTTATACGGCGGGGCGGCGAAAAGCTTGTTCTTCTCGATTTGGACGGCGACGAGCGAGGTACTAGTTCTTCTTGGTTCAGTCGGCGACGCGCGAGGTACTATTCTTCTAGAGCTAGACGGCGACGAGCGAGGTATTCTTCTGTAGTAAAGACGCGGAGTCGTAGACATTATCACGAGTAATAGTGGAGGAGAACGTTGCAATATTGAGGCGGCGAGAAGTAGCAAGTTAACATTATAACGAGGCCGCATAAAGTAAAGTAAACGTGATTGTGAACAATATCATAGTCAACGCCCTGGTAGGAGCGACACGTGCTGTAACACACGCGAGGAACTGAGCAGTACGCGTGCATGTGTCCTGGATCTGGTGGCGAGAGCTTAGAAGACTGGTGCGAAAATCTGGTAACGGACTGCGGAGACGGCTTCGAGGACATCGGGAAACGCGAGTGGCGGCGCGGCTGGCGGTGTACAGCTACTTCGACACGACGGCGGTGCGTAACCCGGGGGCCTTGGGCGGCGGCAAAGGTAATTTGTAACTGAGTAAACCAGAGTGGGAGACCGGATTTTAGAAGGAGTGAAATGAAGAACCAGATCATTAAAACTTTGTAAAATCACCTGAAATTTGTGTCACGACAGCATAAATTTACCTTGTATAGCGGTAATACTTGCAATAGAATTCAATCTAGAAACTGTGTAAATTTTATTAGAGTTCCTCATTTTATTGTATAAAATTTGCTAAAGAGGAAAATATTTAATGTAAAGTAGCAATAAGATATTGAATAGCGCTTCATTGTAATTAATCCCAGGAGTATGGGAAAATTTAGTTTCAATTAAGTTCATAACTTAGCAAAACCGTGCACGGGTGATAGGAGAATCAGACTCGATATAGCGAGCACATTGTTAAGTAAATTTTTGTGTTGTGTTGTAAATTTGATTTAATTCTGAACTTGAATGTTAAGTGTGAACAATTTCTCATGCCATATTACAGAATATACTGTCATTTTATCTAATTTTGTGTCTGGGTGTGTAACTTTCTCATACCCCAAAAGATCCTGCCCCCCGAGATATCAAGCTCGAAAGAGCATTCTATCAGGGCGTTTCCACGAGTGGAGGCGTTACATAGATTGGCGCCCATTACGTGGGGCAGTGATCGATCACAGATCGAATAAGCAAAGTGATCCCAGACACAAATTTAGGAAGTGTGCATTGATTGAAGTGTTTTGTATGCCATTTTTTTTCAGCAAAGTGATATTTGAATTGTGAAGTGTATTGCATTGTATTCTATTCTATTGTGTGTGTTGTTGCATTTTGGAGGGTGAAGTGTATTACCGTGCGATACAAGGTAGTAATTGCAAAACAAAATGGCAGAGAGTCGTGAGTATAGGGAGGCAAAGGAAATTGGGAGTGAGGAAAGCAGCGAAGGGGAGGAAGGGAACGAATTGTTAAGGAGGTTACAGAAGTTAGGGATAGGCGGCGAGGAAGAAACGATAAGTCTAACCGCGGATCGCACGGAATCTGAGGAAGCATCGCCAGAACTAGCAATGCGAGGAACGGGACAGGATGAACCTATGCTTACGCTAATGCGGGCGCTGTTAGGAAATTTCACGCAGACAATAGCTCACCAGGTTGAAAATCAGGGACGAAAGATCAATGAGAAAATCGAGGAGCAGTCGCGTCAGGGTGAAGAACAACTGAGAAAGATCAATGAGAAGATCGAGGAGCAGTCGCGACATAGTAAAGAACAATCGAGACATATTAATGAGCAAATTACGCGGGAGATAGAAGGGTTGGTAACGAAAATAGATGATCAAACAAGAAGCGTTGACAATAAATTAGAACAAATCCAACAGTCCATAATGGTACAGGTCGGTGGTAAATGTGACGAGATTCGGCAAGAAGTTGCGGCGCGGGTCGAGGAATGCAGAAATTTAGTAGAAGAACGACACGCGGAAGTCGGGAGCCGAATAGATTCCTTGTCGACGGAATTGGAGAGGCAAAACAGGGACCACGGTGTGCAATTAGGCGAGATTCGTAACCAAGTTCAAGAAGCTCGTGAAGGAACGAAACGGGAGTTGGATGCGGAAACTACCCGAAAGTTGAAGGAGGTAGAAGACGAGATCAGGAAGTTAAGGGAGGGAGCCGAAGCGAAGGTGGAAGAAGTAGGCCCATGCAGGGGAGGAAATATTAATATTCCTCATTCTCTAAAATTCTCGGGACATCCGAACGAAAACCCGAACGCGTTTGTGAAGGCGTTGCAAAATTTCTTTATCTTATCGAATGTCCGAGAAAGCCATAAAACAATGCTTTTGCATCAAGTTATGGAAGGCAACGCGAAAGCATGGCTTGAAACGTTGAGCCCGTACCCAGCCACGTTCGACGAATTTGTAGCTCGATTTCTCGACCGGTATTGGGGAAAAGAACAGCAGATGAATTTCAAGATTTCTTTAATGAGCTCATACTATCGAAATTCAAGTGGTACAATGCGCGATTATGCAGCCCGGAAAATCGCGGCGTTAAAGTTATGTTCTCCGCCAGTATCAGACGAAGAGATCATATGCATTCTGACGCGACATTTCCCGCTTAGCATACAGAATTTGTTAAGAAGCGTGGAAGTTAGAACGGTGGAACGTTTCCAGATGCTCTTAGGAAATTACGACCTCACGTTCGAGAATGCTAGCAAGAATGCGAAGCCAGGCAGTTCAAATATTAATGCGATTCACGTAGTCGAAGAAGGCAGTACGAAGGGAAGACAGCAAGTAGGCAATGCGAAGGTGAGAAAGGCGGTCGCGAGGCCCCGTTGAAGCAGGACGAACGACGACGCGCCGGCTCAAGGTCGCCTGTAACAGACCCCGGCACGAGCGGCTCGGCGCAGCGAGCGCGATCGCCAGAAATGGGCAGAAATCGCGGCACACCTGGCGCAACTAGTTCGGGAAACACCGGGAGTTCGATTTGAGACGGGATCCCAGGTCGAACCCGAAATACAACGAAAAGGCGATCCCTGTGATTACGAGTATGGTAGAAGAAACGGAAGAAAATGAAACTAGAAAAGAGGTCGTGGCAAGAACATCAAAATGTCCAATAATCAAGGTCAAGTGTGGGCAGATAATGAGTCGAGCGCTGATTGATACTGGATCGGTGAAGTCTGTGATAGCGGGGGAAACATATGAGGAATTAGTGAGGAAAAATGTTGAGGTGTTAGTGCTGCCTATGAGTAATACAAGAGTAGTAGACGCATGGGGGAAGAAATCGCATCCTATCACAAAGCAGGTGATGATTGAAATGAAGATTGGCGGTAGAAGCTATGACGTGATCTGTTTGGTGGTGAAGAAATTGATATATCCTTTTATACTAGGCGTAGATTTTTTGGAAGAGCATGGGGTAGTTGTGAACATGGAAGAGCGGCGAGTTGAAATCAACGGTGAAAATATGTGGGAGAAAGAAGAGGTCGAGGTGAGGGAGGAAGGAATAGAGGACGAAGAGGAGGAAAGGCAGTTCGAAGAAATTGAAATGTGTAGGATGGGAGAAGAAAATGAGATATTGAGGAAATTGAGGGAAAAGGTAGACGAGAAGAATAATATTACTGTTGATCAGAAACACGCGTTGCTTCAAATGTTAACAAGAGTTAGAACTGTGTTCGAAAAAAAGAGAAGAGCCCGTAAAAGAATATCAATTTCGAATCGAGGTAACAGATGATACGCCATTTAAAGCAAAGAATTACCCAATTCCGATTGCGTATAGAGACCAGGTGCGAACACTAATTCAGCAGATGTTAGACGACGGGATTATAAGGAATACGGCCACGGCATACTCGAATTCTATCTTGAAGGTTAAAAAGAAAGGCGGTGAGCATGAAGGCGACCACAATTTTTACAGATTACGACCAGCCTAAGATTTTCCCAAGAAAAATCTTGAATGGGGAGGAAGGGGGCAATGTGACGTTCGTGGCCTGGCCACTAACTCACACGGCACCCACGCATCTTAGATTGTGGAAGGAGTGAATAAATAACATCGCAAGAGCAGCACGGAAGAGAAAGGGCGCGACCTGGAGGTGGCGGCCAGAAGCAGCGGCGGGGTAATTTCAATGGAGGGGCGGCGCATAGGGGCTCTATGACTTCAGGGCCGCATTTATACGGCGGAGCGGCGAAAAGCTGCCCTCTTCGATTTCGGCGACGAGCGAGGTACTAGTTTTTCTAGAGAGGCGGCGACGAGCGAGGTATTCCTCTGTAGTAAAGACGCGGAGTCGTAGAGATTATCGCGAGTAATAGTGGAGGAGAACGTTGCAATATTGAGGCGGCGAGAAGTAGCAAGTTAATATTATAACGAGGCCGCATAAAGTAAAGTAAACGTGATTGTGAACAATAGTATAGTCAACGCCCTGGTAGGAGCGACACGTGCTGTAACACACGCAAGGGACGGAGCAGTACGCGTGCATGTGTCCTGGATCTGGTGGCGAGAGCTTAGAAGACTGGTGCGAAAATCTGGTAACGGACTGCGGAGACGGCTTCGAGGACATCGGGAAACGCGAGTGGCGGCGCGGCTGGCGGTGTACAGCTACTTCGACACGACGGCGGTGCGTAACCCGGGGCCTTGGGCGGCGGCAAAGGTAATTTGTAACTGAGTAAACCAGAGTGGGAGACCGGATTTTAGAAGGAGTGAAATGAAGAACCAGATCATTAAAACTTTGTAAAATCACCTGAAATTTGTGTCACGACAGCATAAATTTACCTTGTATAGCGGTAATACTTGCAATAGAATTCAATCCAGAAACTGTGTAAATTTTATTAGAGTTCCTCATTTTATTGTATAAAATTTGCTAAAGAGGAAAATATTTAATGTAAAGTAGCAATAAGATATTGAATAGCGCTTCATTGTAATTAATCCCAGGAGTATGGGAAAATTTAGTTTCAATTAAGTTCATAACTTAGCAAAACCGTGCACGGGTGATAGGAGAATCAGACTCGATATAGCGAGCACATTGTTAAGTAAATTTTTGTGTTGTGTTGTAAATTTGATTTAATTCTGAACTTGAATGTTAAGTGTGAACAATTTCTCATGCCATATTACAGAATATACTGTCATTTTATCTAATTTTGTGTCATATATATATATATATATATATATATATATATATATATATATAGTCTGATTTTATTTTTAAATCAAAGATTTCCTCTGCCTTTTTAACATTATTAAATATAAATTCAACGTAACCCGTTCCAAATTTATATAAGAATATGGGCGCCAGGAAAATATTACGTTAATTCAATTATTAAAATTACTCTTCAACTGCTATTTCAATTAAATTAATATCCGGCTAACTGGGTCGATGGGTCTTAAAGAAATAATCGCTATTGCTTACTAATAGCCGATTATTCGATCTGCCATCTGTACAGAGTGACCGGGAAATCTGAAAAGCAAATACACATTTCTAGCTACTCGTTTGCTGGAATTGGCTAAATGAAAATCATCTTTTCTATTCACAGAAACTTGTAAGTTTATTCAATTTTCATTGGTAACAATACGAAACTTTCGGTCATGACCAGTCTCAAACCTTCGCGCGCTCTATAGACCGATGTCGCCGCGTAGAACCATTTTCAATCTTCCCCGGTGTCGATGGCTCCAGGTACAAATACCATCTTCTTTTCTTCCGTTCTGGCACAAGTGTATTCAAGTCACTGATCCTCACCGTCTCATAAGTTGATAAGAATTAATTTTCCTTTTAAAAGTTCCCAGTTCTTTCCACGCGTATACTTAAAATATTAAAGTTCAGCAAACCATTATCTGCAACCAGTCCTGTTGCCGACAAATTCACCTAATTTCACAATTCTAGCTGCTGCACTCGAAATATTTCCAAGTTCCAATTTCCGCACCTTCCATCAATATTCTAAGTCCGACAATCATACGCTCCCAAAGTAAATTTTCACAATTCCCAAACTCCCAACATTAATTGTCTACACACGATCCGCACAGCGCCACGGCATAAGTCGGAATGAATCCATATTCCCCCTCTTTCAGCCCTTCAAAACTCCGTCCATACATTCTACTGTACTAGTACTAGTTTCTTGTCAGAAAAAATTCCAAGCCTAGCCAATCCCTCAATTACTTACAAATTCAACTAGCCGCGCTCCAGACTGTCATTGCTTTCTGGGCCAATCCCCAAACAGTTTACTTTATCAACTAGCCGCGTCCCGTGGTTCAAAGCAATGCAGTTTGTTGACCTTGACGTCTACCGTTGCTATGCCACCATATTTACAAATGTCTATCCTTACAATTCACCCTGCTTACAATAAATGTGACGCAATACAAGGTCCCATATATTGATATGTCACAATGTACAAACATACATATATACATAATTCGTAGGTACACATGCTATTCGTATGCTTCTGATACCACTTTAGCAAAGTAGTACTAGAATTTTGAAACATTAACAACAATCCATACATGCAAACAACATTTAATCTACTCACACGTTTGTCATATGTGTGTCACTTCACAACGTTCCGCGCCATTCGCTTCATTCCAAATTTAAACTGTTGATAACCTTAAGATTGCAGCTTATCACGGCACATTATTATCCCCTGAGATGCACATTATGTTTCGATTGTAGCGTGTCACATTCTCCCTTCAAGCCCCAAGCTCACCTCATCATCTTCTTCCAATTGCATATTCACATTGCTTTCTCGCGTACCCAGGCAGATATTGCGCTCTGTATCACACCACTATTCATCCAATTGCATCGCGCGCTTCGTGCTGTGCATTTGGCCGCTGACGCTGGGGCTGGCCGTGCCACGCCACGCTTCCTCTAATTGCATCTGTTCTCGTGTCCCCAGGCGCACGCCATGTCCCGGCTCTGGCGCGCCGTGCGCTTCGTGCTGTGCTTCTGGCTGCTGGCGCTCTAATTACATCTGCTCTCGTGTCCCCAGGCGCACGCCATGTCCCAGCTGTCGCGCGCCGTGCACTTCGTGCTGTACATCTGGCGCTCTAATTGCATCTGCTCTCGTGTCCCTAGGCGCACGCCATGTTCCGGCTCTGGCGCGCCGTGCGCTTCGTGCTGTGCTTCTGGCTGCTGGCGCTCTAATTGCATCTGCTCTCGTGTCCTCAGGCGCACGCCATGTCCCGGCTGTCGCGCGCCGTGCGCTTCGTGCTGAGCATCTGGCTACTAGCGCACTAATTGCATCTTCTCTCGTGTTCCCAGGCGCAAGCCATGTCCCGCGCCATGCGCCAAGCCATGCGCCAAGTCATGCGCTTCGTGCTGTGCATCTGGCTGCTGGCACTCTAATTGCATCTGCTCTCGTGTCCCCAGGCGCACGCCATGTCCCGGCTGTCGCGCGCCGTGCGCTTCGTGCTGTGCATCTGGCTGCTGGCGCTGGGGCTGGCCGTGCCGCAGGCGTCGCAGTTCGGCGTGGTGTTGGAGCGGCGCTCCGACGGCACCGTGCTCGACGCAGACCACACCATGTGCTCCATCAAACGCGTGCTCATCCCGCACGCCTTCCAGGTGTCCACCATCGTCTTCTTCGTGGCGCCCATGACGCTCATCACTGTGCTGTACGTGCTCATCGCCATCAAACTCAGGCGATCGCGAGTGCTGGCTGAGGTGAGTAAATGAGAACTCGCACTTAATATAAAAGCGAAATCTAGTCATTATCGTTGTCATTTACGAGAAATGATCTGTCCGTCAGTCCGCACGTCCGTCTGTCTTTCTGTTCCTTGTCCGTCCGTTCGTCTGTCCTTCCGTCTGTCCGTTCGTTTGTCCGTTCGCCTGTCAATTCGTCTGTCTGCCCGTCCGTCCGTCCGTCCGTCTATCCGTCCGTCTGTGAACAGTACTATTATTAGAAATTATCGTATGATTTTTTTCAAAATCAAAATTCTCTTAGAATTTGAAAAGAATACTTTAAATTTGGGGTAATTCACGCACTTTGGACATTTTCAACATTTTCTCCACAATAGCTCTAATTATCTTCCATTGAATGCCTTGTAAGAATTGAGTGAAATTCGCTTAAAAAAGAAGGTTTAGGTCCAATTTTCATTGTTAATCTGAATTTTACATAATTACAAACGTTAAATTTTTTTGCGTCTTCCTATAACTACTGTATTGATGGTACGAATTATTTCTTCAAATACAATTTGTTTTCCAACATTAGTTTCGTTAATTTATATTTCTTTCAATGTTTTGTAAGTATTAGTTTTTGCGCAATTTGGAGCGACATATGAGAACTAATAAAAAAGATTTAAAAAATCTTCAAATTTTTCTTTCAACTTTTTCAATGTATGCTACTAAATTCTCTGAATAACTTGACGCAAACGTAATTTTGATATATTTATTTTATATTCCAAAAATTACACAATTGTTTGTTTGAAATATCTCTCGCGTCGTTAATATCTGAGAGTATTTTTAGACCTTATTTCATTTGTGAGTAGAAGGGCCAAAACGGCCTCAATTTGTTTCTTTATTTTTTGTATGGATAGTGATAAATGTAGTTTGTACGTATAGTGTCACATTCAATGAAAATGAACGTACATAAGCAGGTTTTAATTTATTCTTTTAAAATATTCTTAAAGTCATATTTCAATTCCACTATTAGGGATCAGTTGAAAAATTGAGAAAACGTGAATAAATATCTCTTGGTGCCAATAGATGACAGCAGAAGGAGGTGGAGCAAAACCAGAAAGATAACATAAACTAAAGAGATAAGGAAACTAACTAGCAAGAGCAATTTTGTGCCATTCTGTAGCATTACTAGTTACTTTTCTCTTGCTTAAGTGATTATCTACTGTGTCTCAATACTCACCGGCATCCCAAAGGCATGTTGTAAATACATATATCTCTACAAAATAAACCTGTAAGTACTAACGAAACTAAATACAAATCCTGAAATGTTCAAATACGCGATTTTCCCGGATTACCAATATTTATAAGCGCTTACACAATAATATCGATTATTTAAATCCTTACACTTCGCAACTGTAGGACACTTGATAAAGCAGAATAATTTTGAAGGATTTGTCGAATAACGAGTAACGTTTCACAGCGAGTGATGCAGTCAGAAGTGAAAATAAATTAAGACAAAATTAGTTATTAATATTTTGCGTACTACATTATGTCATATATTACTAGGTATTTACACGACATTGAGCAGGTATTTACTTAAGACTATTCCACTTGTGAAATTAAAACCAATAGTGTTTAACTATATATATATATATATAATGCCCCAATCAGGGCGGTATATTTAAAAAATTTTATCGCATTTTCTATCCTATTTTCTATCCGCTTCACCCTACTGGCCAATCATAAACAGTGCCACACCTAGCTTAGGGCGGAGTATATGTTGATCGCTATGTTGATGTTCAATAAACCGCGTATGCACTATAACATAATCTCTTTGATTTTAACATAGCTGTCAGTTATTTTCAATATTTGGCGCATTTTAGAACTGTTGGAGATAATTTCATTCGTGTAATAGTTATATTAAATACCACTCGTGCTTTAAAAATTCGCAGATAAATCCCATTTATCGACGTATTTCAAAGCACGCGTTGTATTACCTATGATAATCATTGCAACTTACCCTTCTTTTTTGGTCGGTCAAATATTTTCTTGCAAAATTCTTGCTCCCATAGTATAAAAATTTGTTGGAACAAAATCCTACGATATATGCGGATATTTAGAAAAAGGAACTCTTAAAAGATAAAACATCAATGTATTTTTTTTAAATTTATTCTTGGAATTACTGAAAATCTCCATAAAGTATTTGAGTAAATGCGACTGTCCGTGCGTTTGTTCGTCCGTCACTCACGGGTTCTTCTCGTGCATGAATCGAATCATACGAGGCGTCATTCGACGTTGTAGGAAACTGACTTGTTTTCGGATCCTACCAGAAGATTCTAAGAAATTTTCAAAAATGTGTTTTTGCGTTTTTTAGCTCTGCGACAGCTCGGTAATTAATCCAAGGCCACCTAAATTGATCTGTGTAGATGGCGTTGATTAAACTCCAGTACCCAGAGACAATTTTCGCTCCACGATACCATAACTTTCTTTCACGAGGATGGCAACACTGATTGTTGCCACCTTTAAGTGCAACAAGTGAATCGCGCGGAGATTTTATTTCATTTTTATCCGTATTACTGTATTTTTAAAATAAATTTACAAAAACATACGAACAATATTACATTCAAACGTATTAAATTTGAAGAACTTAAAGTGAATACGGACAAAATCAAAACTGAGTAATGCTAAAGGATGAAAGCACATTTACATTCGACTTGTCACATTTTCGTTCTCAAGCATGCAAATACCGTTTTTCAAATCAATTTGACTAACAACTTATTCTTATTGAAAATATTTTTAATAGGGGTTTTTCCTTTTTTGTATACAATTTAATGACTGCTAATCAGTTTTTTTGGGATCATCTACTTTTTCATATTAATACTGTTGTTACAAAAATATCAGAATTATAGAGTTCAACCTTTCTAATATACACCACATAAAAGCAGTAAAATTCTTTTAAACTTAAATGATGACTATCGGGGTTCCTTTTGCGATACACTTTGCATTTGCAATAAACCTCGCCGTCTTGCAATAACCACAAACATTCGCTTAAGAACTTTTTCAAACATACACGAATACAATAAAATACGCATGCTTCTGACCTTCAATAAATTTCTCATTTACGAGTAACCTTTAATGATAATTTGCGGCATCGTAAATCAGTTCATTTTATAGTCGCGAGATTATATTAAATGTGCATTACCATTTTGTGGAAGGCAAAGTCTTGTAAATGTACTCTGATATCAAGAACGTATCGGATTTGTTTGTGATATTATTACATTCGTCAGTTTCACGTTGTAGGTGTCAGGTTCCTTTCTTTTGTCGTAGGATGCGCACTCTTCCTTATAACAAGGTCCACCGAGTCACTCTCGTGCCTGTCCATAAAGAAGCTCCATGAAGCGAGAAAAGAAATCGGAAGGCGCCAGGGAAGCAGTAAGGGCCCCTCCCCTTCCCCTTCCGCTCAGAGGGGGGCGAGCCGGCGCCTTAACGTGGGTTATTAAGATGGCGATAGCGCGTCAGTCAATTACAGCCCGGTCGTAAACTCCGCCGCCGGACAAAGCGGCGGCTCCATAACGGTGTAGGCGCATGCGCCGCCCCTCCCCCGCCCCCGCCCACTTTCGCGGCGGTCGGCGAAGGGCTTGCTCAGCAACGGTAGGGGGCCAAGCACGCATTCCCGAGCAACGGAGCGAGTGCTGCAAGGGATGAGGACATACTACTTTAAGAAACCATTTTTAATTGACGACTAGAAAACCGAAGGCTAAACTTGAATAAATAAATAAAAAATAAAAAGAATAAAACTAACACTCAATCGCCGTTGTCGTATGTTAATGGCTGATGTTGCCAATAATGCTAAAAATGATTAATTTACTTAAAATTTATTTGAGCCTAGAGAAAATATTTTATGAATAAGAATATCATAATAGTACTATACTTGTTATAGCATCACAACAGAGTTATAACGAGAACAAGGTATCTTGTTTTGAGACACCTTTATCAGTGATTTCTTGTACATAAGCTTACCTCTCGTTTTCATTCAGAGAGTTTATGAATGGCCATTACAACTCTTCTAGAAATACAGTTTTACATCCTTTAATATTGTGTTATTTCAAAATATAAACAAAACGAACATTTGTTCGTCATTTGTAAATGGAAACGACCAACAAACCGGTTTATATTTTCATCATAAAGTCAGGGTTATCGTTCTTGTTTTTGTGCAGAACGAACGAGTTTCCCTCCATTTGGAGGTATAAAACAGTTCTATATCTTCCGTTATGATCTCGAAACGAGCTGCGTGACCAAGAGGATCATTTCAGTTTAATGCACAGTCCTAATCCGACGTTGGGCGCTGAGAATTGGCGCTTTACATCGGAAACTCTCAATGGAGGACATATGGCAAAGGCGGAACTAAATGAAATCCACATTCAGATTACAGACGATCAAAGGGTGCACAAAAGAGTTCTCCCATTTTCGATTTATGGTTTGTTTTTACTTACATTGTTTTATTAAAACTGATAATCTAAGCATAAGCAATAAATAATATGGCCAACATGAACTAGCGAGAAATTAAGAATTGTACTTTTATCGACAACATTTTCACTTTCAGAATTCAATATCTAAACAAGGAACGTACAATCAAATAATTTGACTATGTGTTCACACATTATTATTGTAATTATGATATATTAATTTATTCGTATTTTATTTCACGCAATTAAATGCAAAATCGTGATGTTTGCTACCTTTCTTTTCGTACATGTCCTTGTCACCCGAAACGAACATAAAATAATGCCACCAAAAGAAGTGAATATGTATCCTCATGTAAAAGAAAAGTTTAAAAACTGATCAAATTTTGAAAGACGGTCATCAGGATTTGAACCGTAGACGCACGATGTTTTTTTTAAATTTAGAATGGCAGATAATTATAGTTTAAAATAGTTTCTTCAGGGATGCCTTCGGCAGCTAAATTTACACTGTAATAGATGTTTAACTTATAAGTCACTTTAGCTTTTCGATCTTTTAGCTGATCCATCCACCCTGGCTATACCTCCTGTTCTCCGCTGATTCTCGGGGTACATCCCGTTCCACCTTCCACATTTTCCTTTGTGATTTTGCAGAACTGGACCCTCCCCGTCTCCGGCTGCCGCGTTGGCCCTTAGGTGACCTCTGGCGGCGACTCCCTTCGTTACATCACAGTGTCGAAGCACTTCGTAGAAAGTTCTTAACTATTAATAGCATTTGGTGGATCCCTACGTGGAATAACAGGAAGAGTGTCGAAAGATGATACAGTATATGGTGGTTGGGAGGGACATAAAATACAAAAATACACAAACATCCATGACCAAGGCAGGTCTCGAACCCGCGACTCTTTGAAGCGAGGTAGTGGCGCGCTATGACCTCAACAATGTCTGTAATTAAGATCAGCACATTTATATGAGAGTTTTATAAAACTAATTTGGGGACCCATATACCAATTTAATACGGAATGTATATACTCACTTCCTTATAATGAATCAACAGGATATATCTTTTGTTTTCTTTACAGAAGTAACTTAATGTACAGAATGAGCTGTGGCATAGAACATTTTCCAAATGCCTTCTTTACAACTAATTTATTCAGTTACTATCAACAAAATAGGAACTCTTCTTTTCGTTCTTTGTAGAAGCTTTGGAGTTTTGGCTTGCGTCAGCGTAGCTGCGTCGTCGAGGCAGCCACAAGAAATTTAAAGAACGTAATGTTAGTTAGTTAATGCCTTATTTTACGTGTCGAGACTCGGGCCATCAAGTCCGCTCTTCCGTCTGACCACGCAAATTTCGCTACGCTCCTTTCACCATCTAGCGGAGAAAGCAGGTATTACTCGGGCGACGAAACAGGTGGTTTTGAAGTTTGCTGAGAGACGTCTTTTAGGCTTGAGGATGTTTTACATGCAGTAAATCTAGTACATGGGAATGCCGGCTTTACTTCCCCTCCGAAGTAACTTACGAAGGACTTTTTCACCCTTAAAAATCCACGCCGTTTTTTAAGCCCGAAAAAAAACAGGACACTTGGATACAACAGCCCGTCATACCATGGAATCCGTAATGTGCATTCGTGAATCAATCGCACCCTTTTTGCAGTATTCCAATGACTGACCTGTGAATTAATCCGTTGCACATGCGCAGCCGAGGCGCGACGGACGCGGCTCCGTGCGCCTCAAGAGCGCGGGCAGCGTGCGGCTGACGGGCGGCGGCGGCGGTGGTGCTGGGGGCGGCGGCGGGGGCGGCGGCGGCGGGGGCGGCGCCGGCGTATGCGGCGGCGGCGCGACGGTGGCGGCAGCGGGCGCCGCGGACGGACGCAAGAACTACAGCGCGCGCGGCGCCCCGGCGCACTCCGCCGCCTCCAGGCACGTCGTCAAGATGCTCGGTGAGTGCACTTGCTCCATTTTATTCTTTTTCTACATCCCACCCGATATGGAAGAAATAATAACATTGCTAGAACCCTCCCTTCTGCAAAGGTCTACCTACAAATTATTTATTATGGGTTCAGATTTGTGTCTCTTACACTTAAAGCGGCTCCACACATTCGTTATGCGGCGAACTGCGAGCAACCACTCGCCGAATCCCGAGCATGTGGATGAGTTCCTTGCTTCTTGCTGAGGAACGATCGTTCGGTGTTCGCCCTACCCACCGCGTGTCGGTCTTTTGGAGACATCCAAGGAAGCGAACATTCGCCGAGCACAGCAGCTGTTCGTTATTGCGCGAGCAGTAGCTCGTTGCTCGGCGAATGCCGAATGTGTGGAGCCGCCTCTAGTGTCTTCCGGACTGTTGTCGAGCGCGGTTGTGTATCGCGGGACAGCCTAACTGCGCCTATCACAATGGCTGAAAGGAAAATATTCTAATATTTTTTGTGAAATGTAAGCTAAGTACACAGTTACCACACACACTTCATAAATATAAGCTCATAAACCTAACCCACTACTTAAATATTTTAAAACTTCCAATAAAAAATAATATAATAGCATATAATAATATGTTCATTTCAACCTGTGTGAAAATACATTTGATAAATTGCAATAAAATTTAGTCATCGCGTACATGTTTATAACCATGTATTATTTTATCGTGATAATGTTATTAAATATTACGTCGTAAAATAAGTGCCCTGAGTGCTGTTGAAAGGGAAAATATACGAAAACGCTGGGGCCTTGGCCTGGCGTAAGCGTGGATGACGGGGCGATCGTCGAAGATGGCCGAGGTCGCCAGTCCAGCAGCGCTAACGAAGCGTCCGAGGGGCGACGGCAGCGTCCTTTTGCACGGCGATAAATTCACCCGTCGAACCGCACTGAACGCCGACCGAGACAGCTCCTTTCACTTCCCGACCCTTCCAGCTGAAACTCGTTTAGAATGCAAGGGCGGCCCTTGGGGGGAGCACGGCGTCCAGGCCCACTAAAAATGTTCTAGGTAACCATTCCGATATTGCCAAATGTTTATTAATAAACTGAGACACTTAGATCCATGTGAATAAGAGTTCAGAATTTCAAAAAGATACTTGGCCCTATGGCTAGGGTCCCTACGCGCTGGTCCCCCTAAATGAAATGGGAGATCCAAAAATGTCTCATAATGTAGATTGCGGCCTCCAAAATGTAACTGAGAGTCCCCGAAATCTGGTTTTCAAGGGCAAAGGACACGCTGCCGTTTTAACTTACTGTACAATGAGTGCTGGAGATTGCATACGCACCTGCTCATTTCTTCATAGCATTATCTACAAAATTCTATTTTTTTATCTTTTATCTGATTTGTGTTATTTTCGATTCATCGTAATAAAATGTTCGAGGTTTTGTGTCGGTATCGCATGAACTGAAAAAAAAATCTTCTTCCCTTAGCGTATTATGTAGAGTGAAAATAAATTAAAAGGATACGTCACTTATTAAATGTATTAAAAGATTATTATCAGTAAACGTATTTTAGGCATAACATTTTCAACGATGACTTTGAGATTAAATTCGAATTTGTAGAAAATAGTATGACCAATAGAAAAAGTACAAGACTAGAAATATTTACAAAAATATAATTTTAAGGTACTTCATTTTCCAATTGTTTCAAATTTACTAATTGAAAGGAATGTATAAAATAAGTACTTATTAGCACAAATAAATTCAATTAAAATGTGCGTTCTTTATTTTTTTAAGTATTTTCTTGAGCCACACTTGTGAGAAAGTTATGAAATTATGTTTGATGTGACAAGAATTAGGTAGGAGTGCACGTGACGTTTAAACTGATAAATGTTGAAAACGACACCGCTTGCTTTTGTTTTGTTGCCTTTCTGTAGATTCCTCGAATTTCATTACGCGTTTTAAAAACATTTCATACATAAATCAGGCGGAGGACAACATCGGTAACAAGCGCTTTTATTCATTTGAGAGAGGGAGCGTGTGCATCCATTTAGTGCATCATGTTTCTTTTTCCCAATGTAGAGTGGAGACATCGGATAATAGAAACTACAATTAATCGAATACCGAATATTAACAATGACGTGACGTTTTCAGAATTGCTGCAAACATTATATCCAAATTCAATTATTTTTAATAAATAAATATCCCAACTTTGACGGCATTATATTTATTTGAAATGAATTCCACTTCCTTTCTAAGCATAAGAAATGGAACGCCCATCCTTTTCAAAAATTATAACATTTCTGGGAATTATTATTCATTTACGATAGTAAAGAAGCCATGTTCCGTTTTTCTTATAACATACATAATATCCTGCATCCCCGAGATTATGTCAGAGTTTGAGCAACTCAGCAAGAGAGAAACCTGCTTTTCTTGCGTAGTATCACTTTTTGTTTCTTTAGACCGAAAATGAGATTTTAGATAGAACGTTTTCATATGCGATTCAGACTTAAAAACCGTCTGAGTTACAATAAAATGTGATAATTGTGGAACATCCTGCGGTGCAATTGATATAGTTGTTGCGTCGGTCGCAATTCGGTTTCGCGGAATGTTCAACGTGCAGTAACGTTTTCCTAAATTAATTGTGTTTGAAAAAAAAGGTTGATTTTATATGGCGGATCAGATAAAAACACACTTTACCTTCAATTATCGTTCATGATCCCGTTGAGTTATCGGCAGTCAAATTATCTAACTCCTTCTAGCGAAACTGCTGCAGATGATTTGTTGTAAGCCGAGCCGAGTCCGAGTACGGTCAGTATTAGCCTTCACAGAGACGCTGAGTTGCAGGTGGCTGTCACATACTGGTGCCTATCCTAAGCGGTAGACCACTAAAGCACAGGGATAAAAATGTTGATCCCACGGTATGCCAAATGTGTCAGTTCTGTCGGTAATTATGTGAAAACTAGTGCTACTTATGCTGTATTTACAACAATAAAGTTGTATCATGAAATTGTGTTGTTTTTTTTTGTTGATGACCTAAGAACACGTACTTTCTGGATGCGCCTGAACCTCCACGAAAAGCTTTAACTTCGTAAATCAATAATTATTGGTTGATATACATTAATATTGCGATTTAATACGTAGTTTGAGAACTGTTAAATTCATTTTTTCCTCGTATTACCAGCCATCAGAGATAATCAGAACAATTTAGACCTCTAAAATGCATGATCACTTTCCCTAGAAATAATTTCGTAGATCAAATCGACATAATACAAATTGATTTCTGTTTCATGTAGTTCTAAAACAAATATAGCTTGTGTATACCATAAACAATTAAAATGCTACAAACGTATGTGCGGTTGTAGCCTTTTCCTTGTCTAAAATTCAATACTCTGCTCTTCGCTTGATTCACAAATATGATCACGAAAGGCGAAAAGTCAATGAATATTTGCCCGATCTAATTCGTTCCATCATTTTGCTTTGCACCCAGCATCAGCACCTGTCAGGTGATTGTGGTTTTTTGGCGGTCTGTCAATGTTTTGTTTTCGTTTTGACTTGGAAACAGTTTGGCCACGCCTACAACACATTCAGCTTTCAACGGAAAAAGGATTAAGCGAACGTGCCGGTACTCACCCTGTACAGGCAGTCAAAGGCCAAACATTTCAACAATGAGTCTCATGAAAAAAAAGTATATAAATTAATTCATTTGTGAAAATTTATTCATTCATTATTACATAAATGTGTTTCGTTGTACGTTTGAAATATCTCTCCGTCAGCATTAGTACTCTCTTAAAAATAAAACTATTAAAGAAAATACAATAGACGTAAGAAATAACAAAAAAATTCTTTGATTATCATAAATAGTTTTCAGAGATCTCTTTTTATCACTAGAATATTTGATAAGAGTATATTCTTTCAAAAGTTCAAATAAAATGTAGTAAATGTTCTAAACTACATGTATTAGCATTGTATGTGCACTGAACGAATATTAATTAGTACATATATTATATTTTACTTGATTTTTTTAAAATAATTTATACGTAAGAAACTTTCTGGTGATATAAAGAGATCATATGCTATCAGATAGTGAATAAACTATTTTAGAAAACGCATAATTTATACCAAATATTATTAGGTTGTAGTAACCGTATCATCTCATGTATGTTTCTTGCGAGGAGGAAAGAAATGAATAGCATAATGTACTTAAAATGAAACAAAAAACAAATTGAATTACTTGTGTCGACCTTCGCTCGTAAGAGACTCATAAGAGACAACTCTCGCTTCGCGGTCCTTTCGCTCGTTGTAAGATCCCGTTGTAAGATTGCACCGCAAGCCAGCCTTTGCCATTGACTCGCAGCTCCGCGATGCGCTCATCTAATTGAAAAGATATCGCTAGATGACTGATCAAATCAAGAGAAATTCCTTCCTCCGGCCTCTAAGGCTCAATTAAAAAATACTTCCTCTTCTGGCCGCAGCAGTGCTGTGAGATACGGGCAATTAACAAACGACAGAGAGAAAAGCTGGAAGTTTCTGCAAAGAATAAGTTCGATAGTTTTCGCGTTACTTAAGAGCGTGGGTAGTTTAAAATTCAAAGTGAATTCCTCACAGCTATCAACTCATGAATTATATAGATTTTCCTCATACATCAAAGCAAATATTTTAATTTGATATATTATTTTATTTTAATACGTTGATTACATTTAGAAGAAGAATATGTAAGAGGGTTTCTCTCCCTTCCTTGTCCTAAGAAACCACCACTGCTACTGCTACTGGTATGTAGCTTCTGTGAACCGTATGCTCCACGGAGAGAGGGAGTCGTCGCGGGTGGGGATATCGGCCGGCTTAGCAGGCGCAGCAAAGTGTTGTGAATTGCGAGTGATCTTCAATTCTATTGAGTTGTGACATTAAGAAATGATTGTGTGAAGTATTAATGCCTTCGTAACAACACGAACATTTGTCATTTTACTGACATTCTACAAAGAGAAAGACGCTCTTTCAGGTTAATAGAACAGGAATGAATGCCTTATTTTACGTGGCGAGACTCAGACCACGAGGCCTGTTCTTCCGTTTGATCACGCAAATTTCGTTACGCTCCTTTCACCTACTAGGGGAGAAAGGAGGTATTACTTGGGCGACGAGACATGCAATTTGAATTTAGCTCAGAGGCTTCAGGATCTTTTACATGCAGTATATCTACTAACATGGGACAGCCGGCTTTACTTCCCGTCCGAAAGAAGGAGTACGAAGGATTTTTTCGCCCTTAAAATCCACGGTTTTGATCGGGTTCGAACCCGCGAACTTGAGTATAACAGCCCGAACAGCTAACCGATTCACCATCGCCGCTGGAAGCAATCCTAATACCCAGAATCGGTAGTGGGATAGACTGAAGCGAATAATACGCAGTAAATCAATGCGAAATAAGAACAGTTCATCCATCTGCATTACCGGATCTACGTTTGAGATCTCAGTTGAATGGTCACACAAAGGAACGATAAAGCGGTTACGTGGCATCTACGCGACATTAGGAAAGTATAATATTAGGATGGAAGACGATAATCCTGAAACTGTCATATTGTAGTGAAATATTTCAAATTTCTTTCTACGTAACTTGCCTCTCCAAAGGGTTGTAATAACTGCATAGCCACCAATGTTGGTGAGTCAGAGTTCATCACAGTGGAAATTCGATCTCGCGGACACTGAAGCACAGTTCCGCAACGCGGTTAAAAAAATCCAATAAATAATCCATTCCCAAAAGAATACCCCGTCAGCAAAACGACCGAAGTATAAATCACTCACAGAGAGTGATCAATTACTGTGTGGCCGCAACTCTGTCGTTTCCAGGAAGCAAATACGATTTCCGGAATAAGAATGCACGCAGCGGATATCAACCTTTTTAACAACAGTTGGGAACTGCCAGTTGTTCACCAAACTATTTCGTTCCGACTCATATTAATTCAAACATAAAAAACTTCCTCCTAAAAAACAAGTAAAACTAATTTATTTTTAGATATTCTGTGTGTTCTGAAAATGTTTAATTTTATGAATTTTGAACAGTTCGTAAAATGAAACTTTGGAAATAATTATACAAACAAATTTAACGTTTAAAACATCCATTATTTTAATTTTTCCTCTAATATTCTGACTGACTTTGTCCTTTGTTCTTTGGTTTGATCATTTTTAATGCATCAAATCAAAATTATCAATTTGATCTAAAATTGATAACCCTAACATTGATAACAAGTCTGTTGGAATCTTTATTCAAATTGAACTGATAATCATAAAACATATTACGTATTTTCGAGAAAGAATAAAATATATGTATTTGTTTTTACGTATTTTTAAAATAATGCCAAAGCTGATGTTTTTATCCGTTGTGGACAGAATCATTACATCACTGCTCACAAAAACCATGTAAGTCATTCCCAATGTGCAGTCAATATTATCGAAAAGGTGCCTTTGTAATGTATCTTAAACACTTTCAAGCTTTAAGGGGCAAAATGCTCGTCCATTGACCTCCGAAGAAAAACCATTCCTTTCTAATCAACGATGTATTTTATTGGTTTCCTCACAACGTCGGCGATATTTGAGCTAAGCTTTTGTCTGCCACAACATGCTACAACTTTATGAGTAAGTATTTTACGAGCCATATTCAGTATTTACAATATTTTACGACATAGCATCGTTTGAGCAGGATTTGTTTCGATCGTGTATTATTGGAAGCAAACAGGAAGCTTTGTGACGCGTCTATATAAGAGTGAATTGACGTCTGAAAACTAATTGTCAAGGTAAATCATAAATGTTTGCAACAGTTCATTGCTGATACAGAAAATTCCACAACTGTTCACGCTTTCTTTTGCAGAAACAGCACTCGTACGTTTTTACTATATTTTGTAATTGTAATGTACATTCTGTTTACTATATTCTGTCCGTTTCTATATTAACGTAAGTTCTTACTATAATCTGATAAAAAATAACGACTCTTGTATTGATTTTTACGGTATTGAATGGAGCTCGTTTTCACAAAATAGAAGGTCCGTTCATTGCACATTTCATTGGATCATAATTAACGGAATCAGCAAAACATATTTGTGAATCAATGAATCAGTTTATCTATCTTCATTGATATGTATTCCTCTGTATAATAATAATAATAATAATAATAATAATAATAATAATAATAATAATAATAATAATAATAATAATAATAATATAGATTCGTTATTTGCATTTCACCACTCCGATCTTGGAGTAACGATGTTTTGGACCTCCTCAATTAGTGGTTCGTACTAATTTAACCCTCTACACCTACTTCCACGTCGCATGTTCTCACACCTAACAAGTATATCATCCTCGCGAATTTCGGAGACGAATGTTCTTTTCAAAAAAAGAAACAATAAATAGTACGATTTCAGAAGTTTCAAATTGGTTTCGTAATAACAAATTAATCGTTAACGAAGGAAAAACTGTATCAACGCATTTTTGCATTTCGAACCGTCAATAGCATGCTTCACTGAAAATGAACAAAATGCAATTGGCTGACGTTAAGATAACAAAATTTTTGAGTCTCTCAATTCAGTCAAACGTCAAATGGAATATCCATAAAACTCAATTAAACACTAAATTAAGCTTATCATGCATTCTGAATTCTTTCAAATTGTGTTAGCCTTCTGGCAGCTCGCTGCGTGTTCTTTGTATATTCTCGAACTCTCATATTGAATAGTATTCTGAGGAAGCTCATCCTATTGTACCTGGACTTTTAGCTGGCAGAAAAAAATTATGTGAATAAACAAATCCCAACCAAGTGATTCCTGCAAGCCTCTATTCATTGAGCTTAGAATATTACTATTGCCTTATCTAATTACAAATCTGTTGTTTTTATCAAAACTGACATGCTTATCGGTGAAAACATTTTCATGTAATACTAATATTTATAATTGCAACACACATCGTAAAAATCACATTCATCGGGTGTCCAACAGCTTACTACAAGAAATTTAAATATAATACCAGTAAGTTACTTTACAATTCATTTCCTGATGACATTAAAAATTGAAACTGATACACAAATTGAAGTTCGAAGTAAAGTTTTTTCCTCTGCAAAACTGTTTCTGTACAATAAGAGACTATAATGAACATAATTATTATTATTATTATTATTATTATTATTATTATTATTATTATTATTATTTTAACTATGATATATATTAATTAGATAATATTTGTATTGTATAATTTTAAAAGGATTTAACATGCCTGTGACAAGTAATGTACTTCAGCTTCTGAATCAGAGACCCCCATCTCGATCAGATTTTCGTGCACTTTCGCTGATCCATTGAGCGGATGCTGAGATGGCCCATTGTTTTGCTTCTGGACATAAATGTAAGTTGTATTTTAAACATAAATTTAATGGAATTATTTTCTAATTTTTTTAAATTATATTTTTTGTATCAATTAATAACAGCAATTGAAAACCTGTGTAATGATATGACAAGCTGTATCAAAATTGAAAGAAAAGTAACAAATTCATTAAAAATATCTAAAGGTCTGAGACAGGGATGCAGTATAGCTTCTACTCTCTTCAAAATATACTTAAATACTGTTCTTGAAAATTGGAGATGTAAATATTGGAATATGGGGATGGAAGTGACAATGATAAATTGTTTACCCTTCACTTTGCTGATGATCAGGTTATTCTCGCCGAGGATGAACAAGATATAGATTATATGCTGAGGAAACTAAATGAATATACATCTTCAGGTTTAACTATGAATCCATCGAAAACTGAGTATGTTGTTGATGGGTCGCAAGGAAAAAACATAATAATTGGGAGCAGGTGCATTAAAAATACAACAGTTTATAAGTACCTCGGTGTGTGTACATCAAAGGAAGGTGGATGTGCAGAAGAAATAAAACATAGAATCTCTCGAGGGAGAGTAGTGACAAGACAGAGTGGAATATTTTGTATAACCAACAAATAACAAGAAAGACAAAGGTTATACAAATCGCAGGTTGAAAGCATAAGAACATATGGTTCATAAGTTTGGATTCTAAGTCAGAGCGAAGAGCAAAAATTCAAATCAATGGAAATGAACTATTGGAGACGCTGTTGTAGCTTTACATTACTGGATAAAGTAATTTGACATTAAAAATCAAATGGGTATTGATATCGATATAAAAAGATGTAATAGATGCAAAAATATTGAGATGGTATGGTCATATTCAAATGACGACGGAAAGTTGACAGCCAAAGAAAATTTTAAAATGGTTACCTCAAATAAACGAGAAGCGTGACAGACCAAGAAAAACCTACGCAGATTATATTTCTCCCCTATATGTCACATACAGATTTTACTGTTCTTTAACATAATAAATCAAATTATTTTACAATGTGCTATCTATCTGCTAAAAGTAGCAAATTTGAGACATAGATCATTTGAATGCAGCCTATGCGGGTGTCGATTATTCAATATCCCGCACAGTTGGATTACGCATTAATTTTTAAGTCACCCGTGTTCATTACTCCAACAACAACGATCAATCTTAATATCTAGAACATTCGAAATACCAATGAAACAGTGCAAAATGGATATAAATATTTCCTTTTTACCTAGCAATTACATCTTTCCCTTAAAGTCTAAAAGGTGATATGGTGATACTCCATTTTCGTATTTTTTTAAAAATTAGATTGATAATCGTTTTCAACAAGTGACATTCTATTAACAACTCAAAGGGTGTAGTTGTACGTCTCTTCGCAACAGTGTAGACTCAAAAGTTTATGCTAAAAGCGGAGCCATCAGTCTGTTGATCGACAAAGTGGTGTTGGCAATTGTACCATTTTATCTCTTTTTTTGTGAGTTTACCATGAATATGTAATCAATACCAAAAAAGTTGGACATTCACAATTATTTTTAAAGAAATTCTTTCCGAGTACATGCCATTTCGCAAGTTGTCTTTCCAGCCTGAATTTAAGAAAGGATGCCCAATTTATTTTACCAACTTACCTCAGAAAAATGTGAACTGAGGACTCCGGCTAGTTACAAAAGAGAAAAAAGAAATGGAAAACCCTTTGCCCCTCGCTCCACTTGTTCACCACCTTGGCTGGAAGGGTTTTCTTACTTCTGTCGATGTTGAAGTCATCGAGCCTCTGAATGGAAAGGAAAATATTGATATTGATGATGACTGATGAGTGACAAAAATTGTGTAACATGTTAAATAGTTAGTACAGATTTTAATTTATTTGAGATTGAATAAATGTTCTTATTTAAACTTAAAACTTATCTTTTAAACATGGATTTAAAATGTATGTTTCTTTTATTCATCAATTCCGGTCATATTGTCTATTTAATTTAACATCTTTGTAAAAAAACTGTAATTGCATTGTTGTTAACTGCATTTCATATTTTCTTGTTCATCATATCATATACCATTTCGTATCACAAGTGGTGAAATTCCACTGACTCCCTTGGACAACAAAATTATCAGAATCAGATTACTGAATGTCGACCGTGTCTGGTACACAGGACTGGAATACAAAATTCGACATCTAGGCATTCCCAAATATCTTCAAGATATAATTGAAAGCTTCTTGCTAAATAGGACATTCAATATTAAAATACACGACACCATATCAGATACCTACAGTATCTCAGCTGGAGTTCCACAAGGTTCCCCATTGTTCCCGACTTTATTCACAATTTACCTTTCCGATTTTCCAGAACTATTAGATACCGAAACAGCCCTTTTCGCAGATGACACTGCCATCCTTGCACAACATGAAGAACTAGTTATTGTATGGAATACCTTCAACATGATTTAAATATCTTAATTAAATGAACTGATAAATGGAGGATCCAGATAAACCCTAACAAATCACAAGCTAAAAATTTTTCGCTTAAAAGATGTATAACCCCTCCAATTTTAACAATCCGGTTCTCTGGCTAAACGATACCCAAAAGCGGCGGCGATGGTGTAACGGTTAGCGTATCGGACTGTTATACCCACATTTGCGGGTTCGAACCCGATTTAAGGGCAAACAAATCCTTCGTACGCCTTCCTTCAGAGGGGAAGTAAAGCCGGCTGTCCCATGTTAGTAGATTTACTGCATGTAAAAGATCCTCAAGTCTAAATGATGCCTCTGACCTAAATTCAAATCGCCTGTTTCGTCGCCCAAGTAATACCTTTTTTCTCCCATAGTTGGTGAAAGGAGCGTAGCGGAATTTGCGTGGTCAGGCGGAAGAGCAGGTCTCATGGCCTGAGTCTCGCCACGTAAAATAAGGCACATTCAATTCCTCAATTCAATTCAATTCAACCAACCCATCAAATACCTAGGTGTCAAATTAGATAGAAGATTAACATGGAAAGACCACATAGTTGATATTGCCAACAAATGATGTACTGAAGGAGACTTGTGTTCTTCATGTAAAGCATATTTTGTAAATAATAACCCCCGAAAGGCCTGGAGACCCGAACGGGTAGGAAATAAATAAAAAAAAAGATTACTGAATTTAAATGACGATATTGATTACGATTAGCAATAAAAATTATGTTTACCCGTGATTGAAGATATCGGATCAGTGAATGAAAATGACGATGTGGATGTTGATAACTTGTATAACAAGTGTTGTGAAATGCATATCATATTTCCTCATATTCTTTACCTGTTTGTGTAACTCCATTTAGGCCCTTACAACAAGTCTATAACGGGAAAAAATTAATCCTTCTTGTGAATACGGGATAAAATAAACCTTTCGAAACTTACGTAAGTTCACAAATATACAAAGGTGAACTGCTGAAATTTCAATAGCACCAATAGTACAATAATAATTATCTTGGAAGAAGAAATGTGAGTCACACACGTTGGATTTAAAGCCGCACACAGAATGTTCGTCCGATGCCAAGGTTAAACAGTTTGTTCTCCGCCTAAATTATCGACATTTCAATCCCGAACAGAGCAGATATTTTTAATTGGCAAAGCGCGTTTGCCCAAAATTTTAATAAAATTCGCATGGTCATCCTACTTTATTCCTATGCCAATCACATGAGTGTCATCATTTATGCGTTGATACACCACCCCTAACACAAACTTAAGTAACTCTGACCCGAAGAGACCAGCAAAATTAGCAACAAAAAAAAGGAAACGCCCGGCCCGAGAGGGCAGTCGTGCCTCCGCGATGGCTGCGCGCCGGGGCGTCACGCAGGGGCGACGGTGGCGGTGGCGGCGGTGGCGGCGGCGGGTGCGGTGGTGGCGGCGGCGGGGGTGGAGGCGGAGGCGGAGGCGGAGGCGGAGGCGGAGGCGGAGGCGGAGGCGGAGGCGGAGGCGGTGACGGTGGCGGAGGCGGTGGCGGTGGTGGCGGCGGCGGCGGCGGTAGCGGCGGCGGGTGCGGTGGTGGCGGCGGCGGTGGCGGAGGCGGAGGCGGAGGCGGAGGCGGAGGCGGAGGCGGAGGCGGTGGCGGTGGCGGTGGCGGTGGCGTCGGCGGCGATGGCGGTGGCGGTGGCGGTGGTGGCGGTGGCGGTGGCGGCGGCGGCGGCGGTGGCGGTGGCGGTGGAAGTGGCGGCGGAGGCGGAGGCGGAGGCGGAGGCGGAGGCGGCGGCGGAGGCGGTGGCGGCGGCGGTGGTGGTGGCGGTGGCGGTGGCAGTGGCGGCGGCGGCGGCGGCGGCGGTGGCGGTGGCAGTGGCGGCGGAGGCGGAGGCGGAGGCGGAGGTGGAGGCGGCGGCGGAGGCGGCGGAGGCGGCGGCGGCGGTGGCTGGGGGCGGCCGGGGGCAGAAGCGTGGCCGCCGTAATGAGCTCATCCATCCAGCGCGCGCGGGGCGGGGCCGAAGGCGAGAGCGCGCCTGGTGGCCGGACGCGCAACAAGAGAACGGGGGAAACACGAAACTGCAGAGAGAGAGAGAGAGCGATTGGCGGTAATGATGGAGGGGGGGGGGCTCAAGGTGAAACGCGAACTGGATGATTCCAGGTAGTGGACATTGTTCGGGGGGTTTGCGTTCTATAGAGGTCTCTTAATTCCGATCTTCAAAAAAACTCAAAAAACATCGAATTACGGTGTTGAAAAGTCGAAAGTATTAATAAACAATTTATTTAAAAAAGCAGTGTAAACCGTATTGTTGTACTTTTGTTATTGTGTTTTGTATTTTTGCCGTATAATTACGAGAGAGTGTACTTCTACTTTTATACTCTACTTTTATGACTGGAATTATTTGTAACTAATGCAGAGAAACGTCTTGTTCCTTGTCAAATTAAAAATCTGAAAAGTAAGGTAGAAAATTGTATTCTTACTTTTCTTTATGTAATGCGATTGACACTTCAAGGCAGTTTTGGTCCATAATATATCATATATTGAAACAGGTTGGTCATCAGACAGCGCCAAATAAAAAGGGAAACACTCGTCTGTGCGTGGAGAAAATAAAGTAGAGGCTTCGTTCGTTGCCTGAGGCAAGGAAAAGAAAAGTAATGATTGGAAAAATAGAAGTTGCTTACAGAATAGCAAACTCTATGCTATTCATAATTAATATAATAATTAATAAATAAATAATAATTAATTAATATAATAATTAATAGGGAAAGAAAGGTAAAGGTTTTCCGTAATCACGACGCAATGTCACTCACTCTATGCGGAGGAAATCTTAAAGCTGAAGGGACAACTAGAGCTAACAGAGGACGCTCAGAAGCCGAGAAAGGGAGAGAGCACGAGGGTCAGTCGGGGAAAGCGGAGTGGAAAGGGTGAACGGTCGCTCGCCAGAGGTGGCCCAATGCACCTGAGCAGCTGTGAAGTGTGCATTGAAGGACTCATTGAGAAGCCGTAAGGACAGCTAGCGTACTCCCCGTAAGTGAATGGAAGGAAACCCTTGAATGGGACCTTCCCCTTCTCTATGACCTGAGGCACTTAATGCAATCTGGGGAACTGATTTGAACGTAACGGTTATTGGGAAGCTTACAGTAGGAAAACAGTAAGTCTCCAAAGGCATTTCAGTTTTCGCTTATATATCGTTATTACGAAATATTTTCAAAAATGTTTCTTAGGCAATTACAAAAGATGCATTTTGATTACCAAGATATTAGAAATGGAATTGAGGCGTTGTTTTGTCCTACTTGTTTATTATTTCATCAAAAAACTTTTTCGTCCGCATTGCGGCCATCTTCAGTGCTACAAATAATAATAATAATAATAATAATAATAATAATAATAATAATAATAATAATAATAATAATAATAATAACATTAAAATACTAAATTTTATTTTTAGAGTCAAATACAGGGTATTATTATGAAAAAAAATTTAAGTGAAATAGAAAAATTGGATATCAACATAATTTTGAATAGAGAGTACTAATAACAGATGTACTATTCTAAAGTGAAGAAATATTAATGAAATACAAATAAATGTAGGCAAATAGATAAGTGAATAAATAAATTTAGATGAGCAAACTGACATTCCTATTCTGAGGCGGCTGGGGGCCTCGGTCCAAACAACACAGCCAGGGTGAAGAGTATTGCCCGCTGTTTAAAAGACAGTTCTTAATAAAGGGAGAGAGATCGCAGGATTATTCGGGGAAATGGCCATTAGGGGAAAAGCCCAGCCGGGTTGCGGAAAATACGCGGGCGGATGGGTTAATGTTTTGTTTGTTTAATGTTAATGTTAATGTTTTTATATATTTTATTTCAAATAAATGTCCCCACAGTGTTTTCTTCGAAATAAAATTGTGGGAAGTAAAAATCAATGAGTGGGATTCAGAGCAATCACCAGCCATGTCCTCGAGCACAAAAGAAAGATGAGCTAAATACTCGTATACTGCATATTCACGCAGTCTCCAACCTGCGCTTTTCTCAAAAAATCATTCTTTCCTGGATCTAGTGTTAGTAGGTCAATCGGAGATTAAAAGAAATTAAGGAGAATACGATAATTTTATTAGATGGATTGCAAACATTCAGGAATCAGTAGATCCATCTATTAAGTAAAAGAAGCCGCCAATTTGTCTTGAACTTAAGGGCGAAGTTCTAATCCTTACGAAGCGCCCGCGGGTCGACACTCGCCCACGCTCACTCCGACAAGTTGGAAGATGGATGTGCCGCGTCGATTAAGCGGTTCCGTAAGGGCGCGCTCGTAGCTCAGGGTGTTATTGCCTTTATCTGCTCCCCGGCCTCTTGCCGATGGCGTCTGGGAGCCCAGGCTTCGCCCGGCTCCCACTCCCGTGCAGTCAACGAATTTGGTCTTGCACTTTGTGGACTATTTCCTCCTTTCAATCTTCTCTTTCTCTTTTTCTCTCTCTCCCTCCCTCTCTTTCTCTCATCCTCTCTTTCTCTTCCTATCTTTCTCTCTTCTTCTCTTACTCTTTTCCTCTCTTTCTCTTTTCCTCTCTTTCTCTTTTCCTCTCTTTCTCTTTTCCCCTCTCTCTCTCTCTTTTCCTCTTCCTCTCTCTCTTCCTCTCTTTCTTCCTCTCTCTTCCTCTCTCTCTTTCTCTCTCTCCTGTCACTATTTCTCTCTCTCCTCTATTTCTCTCTCCCCCATTTCTCTCTTCCTTTTATTTCTCTCTCCTTTCTATTTCCCTCTCCCTCTCTCTCTATCCCTCTCTCTCTCTCTCCCTTCTGTTCCTCTCTCAAGTACACATCCACATGCCACTCCAACTTCTCTCTCGCTTCCGTTGCCTCACCTGGAGCGTCATGGTTCTTTAAATAGAACATAATTTTCTTGCTCTTTATTTTGATAAGCCATGGAATATTAACATTATAGTCATCAGTGGTCTTTTAATTTCAGGGGAAATCGTAAGCTATCATAAAATTTGGATCTAAGGTGTTTTTCTGTAAAGAAAACAAATAAAAGTGCAGGCCCTACAACGGCGATATTACTAAATAGCTGACCTGTATCCCCTACCCTCAATTTGAATATATCCATCGTGCAACTCTCAGGTACTAAGCAAATCTCCCATGCAAACATGTCCTATTCATCTATTCATGTCAACCACGTATACAAGAAACAATTTGCTCCGGTGTCTGCTTTAGACTTTCGTACGTAGGTATTGACATGACACATGAGCACATGTTGATGAGACCTTCAACTGATGCAGCTCAGTAGCTTGAAATCCGGGCACGTTGTTATCATGTTTTCTCAACGAACGTTTCGCCCCCATGATTAAATTTAAAAGCATCAAATGTAATATTGGCTTTTCATGTCAGGAAAATGCGTCTCGTGTAACGGCTTAATCATGGTACCTCTTTCGACTGAGTGCCTATTGAGGTAGAGAAGATGCAGCGCCGGGGCAGGGAGAGACCATTTGCGTGGGCGCCCAGCATCCCTCGTTCGCGTTGACGAACAGCGCGCCGATTAATCTGCGACGTAAAGCTGAGCGCGGACAACCTCCATTTTTCATTGTTTTCCCCACGTCCTTCTCTTTTTCCCTACCGCAACCGGCTGCCGCTCCTCCGCTGGCCTCCTAACACAGGCTTGTTTCCGTCCGTTCATCGTCACTCTATCGCATCTGCGCTATCCAACCACCGCACACATGTGGTTTTCGTTATTGCCCAGACCCCAGTCTCCATATATGCGCTTCTGCCGTTTAACTCATTCTTTCTTTGCTGCATAGGTCATCGCTCAGTGTATTTGGATGGCATTTTCGTGAGGTCCCACAAGTCTTAACACTTCAGAGAGTTTTTTTTCATGCGTCTGAAAGACAATACTTTATTACAAATACACTGAAAATAATCGTTATCTTTTTGTTGAAACAAATCAGCTATTTCAAAATATTAGTGTGCGAAAGGATTTTTTTTTTTTTTGGTTTTGTAATTTCTAATAGTGCTCGCCTTGCAGTGGCGGTGGTGGTGGCGTTCTTCATCTGCTGGGCGCCCTTCCACGCGCAGCGGCTGCTGGCCGTGTACGGCTACGACCCCTCGCTGCAGCCCGGCCACTCCACGGTGCTGCTCTACCACGCGCTCACCTACGTCTCCGGCGTCTTCTACTACCTCTCCACCACCGTCAACCCCGTGCTCTACCACATCATGTCGCACAAGTTCCGGGAAGCTTTCAAGGTCAGTCATAGACAGCGTTTTAAAAGGGCTCCTCTGCTTCAAGTTATCTTTTTATTATTAATGTATTACTGCAATAAATGTTAACTTATAAAGATATTATTCATATTTGCACACTTAATAAATCGAAATAATGGTCAAAATATTACTCATAAAAATTATGACCAATACATTCGTTTAAATTAAATTCTCTAGTTTATGAGTGTAATATTTATTTTTTACAAATGTCGTACTTGAAACGTTTGTGTATGATAATTTAATAATTGTTAACTGTTTAAAATTCACGCCTCATGTATATTTTCCCTCGATATTCATTCCCATGAGCTTATGTCTATTCGTATCATTCATGATGAGCATTATCTCGGGACATCGCATTTAATAACACACTGTTTAAACAGTGCATAAGCATCCAAAGGAAAATGCAAATAATCGATAATCACTACGCAATTATAGCTCAAATAATATTAACTTTGCGAATTTATTTGACGATCTGTTTAAAAGTCATATAACACCCCCATTTGACGGCTCTGTTTTAATTGTCTCCACGTTTACATTGGTATCAATTATGGTCTTGTTCCATAGAAATGTTAGGTTATGAGGAAAAATTAATGCAGGCACATTGAACCAAGCTCATGCTATTAATATCCACTTGTTAGTGTATTAAGTCAACAGGAGAACAGAAAAAGAAAAAAAGTGTAAGAGATCAAGACTTCTCTCTCAAAGTCTAATATCGACTGAATTACTTGAACAATTACGTTCTTGATTTATCTACAGTATCGGAACAATTGCAGCCATGCTGAAACGCGTTGTGAAACGATCACAAGTTTTTGAAAACATTTGGATGAGTGTATCATGGTTGAGTGTTCAAATGTACACGTAAGCTTTCGCGTGTCGAGTCAATGACTTTTGGCTGTGCGGGTGACACCGCGTAGTGCGCTGAGAGGCCGACGTTTCGCCTGTTGTATAGGAGTAGGGGGCTGCCCCCCGCCGTTCGACCACGAGGACGGCCTAGAGAGGGTTGCTCCAAACCGCCAGCCCATCACAGGGGCCCCTCAGGCTACTTCATTCTGGTGCCGAGGCCGGAAAATATATAATACCCGACTGGCAGCAATCTGAGCAGCAACACAAGTGACAAAGTGCCACAAATGCAATCATCACAATCAATGAAAGTGACAAAGTGGCCGAACAAACGTGAGACAATCACAGGCCGGCCACCAAAAGAAATGAAATAAACTCTCGAAAATTACTCCGACGGATGAGCTCCCCCACAGGAGCAGGCCGCCACATTTCTGCCCAATGCAACGTGGCAATGTGAGCAACGCGTCAGTGCCTTCGAGAAAGCCTGCGACATGACAGAAAAAAAAGGTCGGCCTCTCAGTCCGCTACGCGGCGTCACCCGGACAGCCAAGAAGTCCTGGTTGATTGTTGAAGTCGTAGGCGTCCTTGGCGAGAGTCGTGTAAATGATCTTGGCTGTCCGGGTGACGCCGCATCGAAGGCTGTGTTCCAGACGTTTCGATCATCTTTTCGTGGTCTTCCTCAGGCCTTGTCGAAGGCAACACAGCCTTCGACGCGGCGTTACCCGGACAGCCAAGATCATTTACCTGGTTGAGTGTTGTTTCTGTGACGCGTGAGGTACGAGTGATGGGGTGTTGTGTGCCGCAGGCGACGCTGGCGCGCTACCTGGGCCGCGGGCGGCGCGCGCGGGGCCACGAAGGTGCGTGCAGGCGCTACTCGGAGCTGTCGCGGCGCTCCTCGGCACGCTCCACCACCACCACGAGCGTGCGCGTGGCGGCGGCGGGCGGCGGCGGCGGCGCGGGCAACGGCGCTCTGAACGGGCAGCACGGCGCGGCGCGCCCGCTCGTCGTGTCCTTCCGCCGGCGGCCCGGGGGCTCGCCCGCCGCCGCCGCCGCCTCCGCCGCCGCGTGCCTGCCCCCGCGCGCCCTGCCGCCCCCAGGGCTCTTCCCGCCCCCGAGCGCCGCCCCCGCCGCCGCCGCCGGCCCCGCCCCCGGCCCGCCCGTCCCGTGCGCCGCCTGCGCGCGCCCGGAGCACCACATCGAGGTGTTCCAGGAGCAGCACATGCGCATCCTGCCGCGCCCCGCAGCCGCCGCCGCCGCCGCCGCCGCCGCCGCCGCTGCCGCCGCCGCCGGGGGCAGAACGCGTTCCCCAGACTCGGGCTGAGTCCCGCGTGACGTCTCGGATCTCTCCCGCCCCGCACGAGAGTTATTGCGAGCGAGGGAGTAACCGGCAGCGAGAGACTTCACTTTCCCTGAAACCTTTTTCAGCGGCGCTGCTTTTCGGAGAAAAGAATGCGTACAACTGTCGACCTTCTTCCTTTTGGGCTCTCGTAATAGGAGAAGTATAGTTGACACCGAGAGAAAGGTTAATAAGTGTAATCGGCCTAAAACATTGAATGCGAGTGTGATACAATCAAATTCATTCTCTTTTGGTACCTTTTTAACTTTGGAAGTAGATGACATAATTATAAAAATATGAACAAAATATTTCCATGTTAGAACATCTCTTAAATAGTAGTCATTCATCTCATTCATTTTCTGTCTCTTGATGTGTAATATTACGCGCGTTGAGGGTGCTGTGTGACACAACGCCTCATTATCGGCTTGTGTCGACCTACTGTCTTTCAAGACGGTAGATAGTTGCAAACACGAGGAGCGGCTTACATGTCTTAACGTGACTACGTACGTCGCAGCCTCTTGTTACCATTAAAATAGCGTAGATTTTCTC